>OMNZ01045394.1:4957-28400 GCA_900303255.1 Lesueurigobius sanzi | reverse complement strand
GTAGCGGACTGATGGTGAGCCACGCGTTTTTTACGCAGAACCGTGAGCACCAGGGCAGACTCATGCTCCTGAATCCAGAGTCTGGATTCACCTGCTAACAGGCAGCTATTTTTTTCCCAGGATGGGAAAGGGCTTCATTTTACTATTTTCAAAGTTCAGTTTACGGTTAGTTTGGATCCTTTAAGCTTGCGTTGTTCTCAAATGTGCGTCTCTCAACCTGGAAATAAAGTGTTGTTTACAGGCCAATGCGTAGCCATGCGCAAACACGGTGTCAGCCTAAACCCTACACATATTTATCAATCTCTGCTTTGATTTCCTTGCCTGTCTGTGTGTGTGTGCGTGTCACTTTTTACGCACATATACTGCACCCGCTGTGGCTTCTGCCTCTCTGCTCCACACCGCTCTGTGGCTGCAGAGAGCGGTGTGGAGAGCTGGGAGAGACCACGCGCACGGCGCTCGGAGCCGAGGCTGCTCTGGGAGACAGAGGAGGATTCTCGGTACAGCAGAGAGGCATTAACACCTTGAGTCATGACGATAGCGAAAAGGGCTATTTACCTTAAATAAAATGTGAACTGCACCATTTTATAGCATTTCCTGATACACTAAGCATTATATTTTGTAATTGTTTATGTAGAAAAACTAAATCAGATGCGAAACTAATCACCGCTTAACTAGTGGATATACGTCCATTTAGCTTCGTCAGTTTCCAACAAGAAGGGGAGGGAGGCATATGCATTTGCACAGCAACCCAAACATACCAATCAAATACAAATTTAACATTAGAATAGCTTTATTTAATCCCTCAATTGCTCCGAACTCCACATCCGGTAAGGAACCCGGAAGTTAGCATTTTGTCGTGCACCGGGTCTATTGCTTTATTTTGATAAACTACAAAAATAGAGGTTTAGTTGCCCTTATACAGTATATAACCAGGGATGTTCAGTGTGGCTTTAAAGAAGAGGTGGGTTGGTGGTTCCAAAGTATTGTCAGTGCAGCAAATATTGAAAGGTGTTTTCCGAAAGTGGCCAGTTAATTGGTTTCGTTCACATTATAGAATTCTGTTTCAGTTGGAGCAGATATAACTTTATAGGAGAGAAACGGCTATTGATTTTATTTATTTATTTGTTAAATGTTTCTCCTGATCATTATTTCCCATATTATTCTTATGACTGAAAGTCCTTTCTACTGGCCAACATCATGCACATGTTTTTGAATATTGTCACCACATTTTGGACAAGTGTTTTAGTAAATAATTAGACCTTAGTTCATGTGCTGACAGAGAAGACATTGAACTTTGTGACAGTTTTCATTTCATGTGGATTGGCCCAGGAATTACAGCGAAATTAGCAATAAACTAAGACTAGAATTCTTCATTTTACACCAGGGAGTTTTCTCCATGAAGGGCCAAAATAGGCCTTGGAGGACCAAAATTAGCAGCGAAGGGCCAAATGCAATACTGTTTTGAACATCGAAAGAACAATTGTAAATACTGTAGGTATATGATTTAATATCCTTTTAATTACTGTACTATTCAGTAGGGCATGTTATGTTTTGGTGTTCATAGTAACTATTGACTCAGTCACAAATTAATCAAAGCAAATTCTTGCAAATGTAAGCACCATCTTGATGGCCAAATGATACCCCTTGGAGGCCCCACTTTGGGCACCCCTGTTTTAGACATTTTGACTATACTAGCACAGAATTTTCAGCTGCCCTCCACCTCAGTTTTAAACTGTTTTAGGCTCTTTAGAATCTTGTGATGTCAGATGATCGCAACCTATTTACCATTCATGTACTTCTCCCATTACTAGCACCATAAATTAAAAAAAATCACACACTATAATAATGTTTACCTCTTCTCACACATTATGCTTCCACTGTATTTCTATCCGCACCTATTTCAGTCATACACTATAAATGTTCCCCAAATATGTTGGTAAATGAAAATAATTTGGTTTAGTATCCCTTACACAAAATGCTGGTCAGAATGATTTGACTCTGCTACATTTTGTATTTTTTTCTAAATATACTGCTTCTTTCTCTCTCTGACCCCTGGACACACTCTTCTGTAACAATCACTGCTAAGAACTGCTTGATTGACAGAATTCAGCCGTAATCCTGGTTTATCCCGTGGCCTCAGTGATCCCTGCGCTGTGTGAAATCTCGTCACTTTTCAACTTAGTACAATTTACAGCCAGTGGATCAGAAAGTATTCCTACATCTATGGAGTCCTATACTGCAAATGTACCTGTTATTGTTTATTCACACTCTCTCACAGACACACAATCATTTTTTTAAATATATTATTTCATATCCTTTTTTTTTTAATTATAGGATAACCAGTGTAGAATTTTTACCAATAGAAAATTAATTCAGATTCCAATATCAGCCCACAGCACAAGACAACAGATATAATACAAAGTGGAACCAATCCTTCCTGAACCCACCACAGCACTGTCTGCAATATTGTTATTATATTCTCGGTGACTGATGGGCTGTTTCTTCTCCTCTTGTCTCTTCCTGTCCGTCCTCTGTCCTCTTCTTCTTCTTCCTCTTCTCGTTCTTTTGTGGCTTTCAGTGTCCATTGCTCCCCCTCCGCCCCCCATGCCTCAGCTGACTCCACAGATCCCCCTGACTGGCTTTGTGGCCAGGATGCAGGAGAGCAGTAAGTGAAGTGGTCGCATTATGTGGGATGGCTCTTTCCTCCCAAAGCCTTCCGCATGCTTTTTGTTGCTCGGCCAGTCATTTCCCTCTGTCTGTTTTGAAACAATAAGAACTCACCTCTAGCAACAATGGACTTCAGCAGGGTGTCCGCAGGGTCTTAAAAAGATCTTAAATCAAATTGGCCAAAAATAAGGCCCTATAAAAAGTCTTAATCCCGATTTAGTAAGTCTTAATTTTGGAGGGCATTTCGTTTAGAATAGAATCTGAGTTTGATTGTGGGGCTGGGAGGGACAGTCTGCTGTGGCTTTGGATAGATCTATGAGTTGGTTTGTCTGAAAATGTACCTAATCCTAACCTTAACCATATCCCTGTTCCTGACATTAATTTGTGTCATGACATGGCAAGTTTTCACAGCAGACGTCCCTCCCGAGCAGAATATCTAGCATTGGCCCATCTCTAATACACACTTAACAGCCTCATGAAGAGACGATCGATGGCCTGCAATGAACCATCATATCTCAAATATCAGTTTAATTCTATAAAATAATAGGAATTTTTCAACACTGCAATACTGAAAGTAACATATTTTCCATTTTAGAAGATTTTTCTTTTAAACCTAAATTCTATTGTAGGCCCAATTAATATAAAGTACAACAAGTTATAACTTAATGTGGCGCAAGGTCTTACAAAGTAACTATTGACCAGAGGATTCCTGCATATACCCTGTTCAAAAATAATATTCTGTCATGGCTAATATCTTCCATATTTACTAACACTGTCAGAATCCAGTTGTTTCCAGTATTTACAGTATTCTGTGAAAATAAGAGTCCTGAATTGGGCAAAGGTTAAGCGTTGAATCTGCTGTGCTGCCCTCAGCTGGTGACAAAGCCTCACTGCAGTCCCTCTATTAAGATTGCAGTCATTTACTGGATAACTTCTTCTTCTTTTTTTTCTTTTCTTTTTAGCATATAACAGTCAAATTATACAGTTTCCCTTCTGGTAGTCACTTGTTTAATTTTCTAAATGTATTTTAAATGATTTTGAGCTAACATACTAATCTAATATTCACCTAAACCAACCATGACTTTTTAAAAATAATATCTTTAATAATAATCTTTCTTTTAACGTTTAGACATCATTACATTTCTTGTTCTTACAATAGTGAGAATTCTTCCTGAAGTATGCTTTAATCAGCAGGACACTAATACATAAAGAGGTTGTTAAGATACTGTATCTAACCTACTAAAAGCATGAGTCGTGCATGTTTGACGTTTTGGTGTTTTTGAGGATAAAGTTGCTAACCCATAATGCATTTTAATCAAGTAACACACACAGTAATGTGACTACACCACATAACAGCTACACAAGTAAAATGACTCAAAAGTTTTGATACATTTTATTAGCATTATTATTATTTAAGATTCCTGACATGTATTTGCCATCTTCTTACCCCAGTGGTCGAAAATGCTGCTGAAACAAGTTAAAATACAAATTGTGAAGTGTCAAAACTACCCAAACCTATATTAACATTCTGAATTTGAGTCATTTTAATTCCGGTAGCGGCTCATTTTCACATCGACCCATTCAAACCTCTTCTAATGTCCGTTCTCCTCTCCACCAGTCGCAGATACCCCGACCCCTCCTCCCCCGCCGCCTCCCGACGACCTGCCCATGTTCGACGAGTCTCCGCCCCCTCCGCCCCCGCCCCCGATCGACTACGAAGAAGAGGACGCGGCCGTGGTGCACTACAGCGACCCGTACGCCGACGGAGATCCGCAGTGGGCGCCCAAGATCTACGCCGAGAAAGGTTTGCTCGAAGAAAAGAAAAATGTACTCCAGAATATGCATAATTCACACAGGGTCACGACATGCCCTAGAAAAATGGACTTTACGCTGGTAGTATCCTAGTCACGGAAAAGTGGGATGAAAAGTTAATGACCGTGACCATTGGAAGGGAAGGGAATCTTGAGGGTGCGCTGTCACTGTAAGAAAGTATTATTGAGTGTCTTATTGATGCTGAACTACATCATGGAGCTTTAGGTGAAATTTGGGCATATTTCTTTTTTACATTTAGACTTGGATAGTCTGTGACTGGGAAGCAAATATCCTGAAATGTATGGCTCCATATTTATTACAGCGTCAACTCTATAATGAACATATATTTTTTATTTTTTATTGTGCGTCTTTTAACAATGAGCGTGTGAATAGTTAACTTGTCAGTTGCGGTCCAAACACATTCCTAATTTCCTGATGCATTTATGAAATCCCAATTTTTCACAGGAAGAGTTTATGAGCATGTGTCACAACATTCAGGGAGCCATACTGTGATAACAAAATGATAACAAAAATGGAAAAAGTCAGGTGTTGGGCCAAACATTTTTCATCGAGGGCGACATATTGAATCATAGACGGCATGGAGGGCCACAGATCGGTGCCCACTGCAGTCAAACATTCAACTGAGTTCAATTAAGAGGGGCTTAAATCTTTCCCCACTCCTGTATTTAGTCTGGAACCTTGATGAAAGCTCTTTCTCGAAATAAAATTTGAGGTTTTGATTGTGTAATATTCTTAAACTCTAGCGATGTGTGCCAATTCAACAAGAAGCTAGTGGGCCAGCAAAAAAATGGTCTGAGGGCCGCATTTGGCCCCCAGGCTGCACTTTGGGCACCCCTGCCTTTAAGGTAACATGTAGCAACATGTAATGACTGTTAAGAAATGTTCAAATTAATGTTACAATGAATGCGGGTGATGATCAGTGGGAACTGTTTGAAGGATGGCTTCTTCCGCCAGGCTGTTAAAGGAAGCTGAACTCTCCCCTCCCTCACTCTGATGCTCCCTATTGAGTACATAACGTGTTTGATATTTCTCTGTATATAGTGTTAACTATAGTCTATTCTCTGCATGTGGATGTGGTAGAATTGGCAATTAAGCTGATTGAATCGAAATGAAATTCCAGGAAGAGCGTCTCAATCAGTCGCTGCTGATGCTCATCTAAAAATCACTTAATTGGAAATATTTGGAGAGCCTTCCACTAATGCAGTTCCACCCAAGGTCAATATAAAAGATAAGAATAAATAACAAAAACATTTTATTAACTAACAAGTCACTGCTGTTAAAATTGGGATTACATTTTATGAACTGGCATTATATATAGTGGGGCAAAAAAAAGTATTTAGTCAGCCACCAATTGTGCAAATTCTCCCGCTTAAAAAGATGAGAGGCCTGTAATTTTCATCATAGGTACACCTCAACTATGAGAGACAAAATGAGAAAAATCCAGAAAATCTTTCAGGTTTCTGGCTCTCAAAGACCTGTAACTTCTTCTTTAAGAGGCTCCTCTGTCCTCCACTCGTTACCTGTATTAATGGCACCTGTTTGAACTCGTTATCAGTATAAAAGACACCTGTCTACAACCTCAAACAGCCACACTCCACTATGGCCAAAACCAAAGAGCTGTCAAAGGACACCGGAAACAAAATTATAGACCTGCACCAGGCTGGGAAGACTGGATCTACAACAGGTAAGCAGCTTGGTGTGAAGAAATCAACTGTGCGAGCAATTATTAAAACATTGAAGACATACAAGCCACTGATAATCTCCCCCAAAAACATCAATGCTCTAGAGGAGATCTGCATGGAGGAATGGGCCAAAATACCAGCAACAGTGTGTGAAAACCTTACAGAAATGTTTGGGGTACATAACAAAGTATTGATATGAACTTTTGTTATTGACCAAATATTGACCATAATTTGAAAATTAATTCTTTAAAAATCAAATGTGATTTTCTGGATTTTTTTTTTTTCTCATTTTGTCTCTCAGTTGAGGTCTACCTATGATGAAAATTACAGGTCTCTCTCATCTTTTTAAGTGAACGTGCACAATTGGTGGCTGACTAAATACTTTTTTGCCCCATTCCATGATGTTATTCAGAAACATAAATACGCAAAACTGATCTTAGTTGTTTCTTACTAAACCTTTTATGTACTGTACATGTCCTTCAAAAAAAAAATCATTGAACAGCCCTAGTATTGATCATCGAGTTCAAAGCCTGCCTCTAACAAAGCCCTTCCGTCTGCTCCCAGTGGTGGCCATCTACGACTACTGCCAAGACAAAGACGATGAGCTGAGTTTCATGGAGGGCGCCATCATTTACGTGGTGAAGAAGAACGACGACGGCTGGTTCGAGGGCGTGTGCAACGGCGTCACCGGCCTGTTCCCCGGCAACTACGTGGAGAGCATCATGCACTACGCAGACTGAAGGGACCCCCATATCATTTCCATACCACCCGACCATCCGCAACGCTAGGAATATCTGTGCAAATTAAAATGAGTTTCATTTCTGACTTTGCGTAGGTTTGAGGAGGTTAAGGACTTGTGTACTTGCTTCCAGATCAGGCATTGAATGTTTGTTTTGAGATATGTTTGTGCTCATTTCTCAACATTTTTTTCGCCAAAGAAATGCACTGGATAAAAGGGCTGAACGGTTTTGGAAGAATATCATTGCAATATTGAGGTTACAGTGCAAGATTTGTGCTCAAAAATAGAGATATCTTTCAATTAGAGGTGGGCAGTATATCGTCAACAAGATAATATTTGGAAGACATTTATCGAGTCGAATGTCAAGAAGCTTCAAAAATGTTATTAAATATAGGCTCCTTGATGTATAATCTCTCAAAATATGGTCTAAAATATTGTAAGCCGTGTCCATGAATAAGTCTAGTCAAAGCTACTGAAATGACGTTTGTGTAGGCTCTCAGTCATCCAGGAGTTTTTCATCAAAGTCGTCAACAGGACTGGGTCATTTCAGTTGAGGACTCGCCTTTTCAACGAAACCTTTCGAGATACAGAAAAAGCTTTTCTTGAAGAGGCAAACGTCCTCGTAGCGCCCGGTCCAGTTGATGACTTTGTGACCTTTCTGCTATGACACGCAAATGAAGATGGACCTACTGCGTCGAGCCATTTTAATTTCTGTGGATATTCCTACAGCGCAGCGCTAACCTTAGAAACCACATCTGTATGACCTTTTGATATGAGCGAATGTTCTTTCTCGAATTCAATCTATTTAGTTTATTTTGGTGTTATGTGGGCCAACGGGGGACAATTATGTACCGAGTATGTCAAAAATAAAATGGATACAAGTTTTTAAAGTATTGAACTGCACAAACGATGGTCACACTGCTGAAGGATGTAGCCCCGGACAGAACAAAAGCATCGACCGTAAACAAATGGATTTCTTTCTGATCTGCGTCTTCAGATGTTCGTACTTGTAAATACCGCGGCCATTTTGAGGTTACCTTCGATGTAAATGCAGTGAATGTCCGATATACAGTATGATAGTTTTTATTATTGCCAGACTCCAAAAACTGAACAAAATAGAATGCTATAGAAATGAAAAATGTATTGGAAGATGGACTACTGTCGGTAAAGCATGCGGAAATTATAAGATAGAACTTTATCTCAATTTGTTGCCATTATTTTTTATTTTTGAATACACTGTTTCAAAGGTGCTGAATAGACTTTTAATTGTATCTCTATTTAAAAATCAGTTTTGTATTGATTATTACATGAACACATTCCTCTTAGCATTTATGAGCGTCACATCACTGTGTTTTAAAAGGGATACAAGTGAATTCCTTCAATAATTGGCTGCTGCTTCTTGTAGGTCGTGTCATGTGTGACTTAAGATGATCCCAATAATAATAAGGCAAGAGGGTGTCGGGGCAATGGATGTGTTTTCAATAATGTAAGGGGTTAAATAATATCATACTATATTTTATCAGCTTCTCCTTTTTTACCTTGGCAACCCTAATGAAATTGGTTCTTTCTATTGGACTTCACCAAAGCGACACAGATTTAAAGATGCCAAACCTAATTCACTATTCGACCTTGTCTATTTGGAAACATGTTTGTGTGAGCGCTCAGTCGTACAGGAGTTTTCCATCGTAGGCAAAGGTTCTCAAACCCGTCATCTGTACCGAGTTGAAGATGTTTTGCACCCACGAGCATTCTTTAGGATTTATATTGCCTGGAAAAAAAAATATAGTCTAGGGCGGAGCAAACATGAGCAGACAGGATGTGGAATAACCAATCAGCGAAGGGTGGAGTTGATGGTCACCTATTGTCGATGTGTTTTTCGTCATTTAAAACTTAACTTACCGCCCTCACATGTGTCATCCATGGATTGTTATTGAAGGGACTTCCATGGCCCATGAGTAATCTGATGGCACGGTTGTGTTTGAGTTTGGTCGATGTGCGAGTAAGGTCAGGCTGACCAGACTGATGTATTAAAATACAGAGGGTTACATTCTGGACTTACCAGGCTGGATTTACACTGATCTAACATGGAGGGGTGGGTGAGTAGTAGCGGTATTAACAACTGTTTATCAATTGCTTACGCTGACCTACTGTGTAAACAAGTATCAACAACACAGTCACTCACTATGTAATAAAGCAGCCGGTCCCAGAGTTCACCTATGGATTTGAACTCCCCTCACCCAGCCCTGTAACAGTATGAATTCACATTATTGATAAGAATGTTGTCTTTCCTCGCAATTTTACATCAAATTCGTACAGTGGGCTAAATACTGATTCAAAGTCGTTATTTAAAAATGCATAGATGACTCATTTGAAACTTGTTTTAAATGCTTAATGTGCCAACAACCTTTGGGAGAACCCCTGCAGTGTCTGAAGCCTTGGAGCCTCTGCAATAGGATATTGAGCAAGTTGAGAGTAGCTTTCTGAGAATGGGTGGAACCATTAGCAAAGTTAACCAATCCCAATCTAGACTTCTTCTAAAAGATTCTGATGAATATTTTCACAAAATAACAACCCAGATGATGGCTTGAGAACCTTTGAACAGGAGCGTCAGACCAGACCCCTGATGTTATTAAACTTGATTTATCTCCCTTTCCTATACTTTATACAAATTAATGGAATATGGTGTATTTAAAGGGCATTCAAGACGGGACAAGTCTAACTTCTAGTGTAGCCATCAGCCAATTGAATGCTGGCTACATAGCTTCGTTTACCGAGTATCGAGTTTGCCAAAGTGATTGATTTAATAATTGACAAATGAATTAGCAGCAGGTGGTGTGCAGTGATCTGAAACTGTGGTGCCTGACAATTCAGATGCAAGGTTTTACTTTGAACTTCTCCTTCCAAAAGCAGTGCTGATTGATTTCTAAACAACTTATGAAATAGTGGATGTGATCATTTACATTTGTCAAATTATAGTGTCACTCAGGTTGTAGCATCTTTAAACATAGCTTCCCATGTTTTCCGCTTCTTCATACTGTTTATATTGCTTTTGCCCATTACTCCATTAGTACCAATGATAAAGATGGAATTAAATTAATCTTTCAGCCCTTCCTTTGTGTATATATAATGTGTTGATTGAAAATTTACTGTACAGTCTTTTATAATAAACAATTCTAAGTATGATGTGTGTTTGAAATAATTTAAGACATGGCTTTTAAAAAAACAGATGATTTATTGAGCACAGTCATAGTGGATGTTAAGGCCATTGCTGTTCCAGAGCACTTTGCAATAGACTCAGTAAACTGTTTGATGAAGTTGTGTTTGGCCTTTTTTGCGATGTGGACGGATCTCTACATTTCAGACATCAATCCAGCGCACGCCAATGACAAAACTGAACAACGTTGGCTCGCGTCGGCCGTTTTAAAGCAGAGGCAAATGAATACAGTACTTTTAGCAGTTAAAATGCATATGACTCATTACATAGACCGACAAGATATCACCATTATTATATACTAATTTTATTATAGATCTCTTATTCTAGAAATAAATTTAAAAATGCCAAACCAGGAAAAACTATGTACATTTTCAGCAATATGTTGTATATAATTGCTCAACAGTGATTTAGTGTTGTGTCATATGCACTTTAAGGTTTAGGCTTTAAGGCCATACATTAATTTAAATGTACAGATTTGTATGTGGAAAATAAAACCACTTCAAATTCAAGTGAAATTTCCTCTTTGTACAGAGCGCACCAACACATAATCAGTCTGAAGAATCCCCCGGGGCAGCTGTAGAGAGGTAGAGGTTCTTGCACACAGCGTTCCGTAGAGTCCTCCTCTCATCTTGGACCAGCCCGTGGTGCGCTGAGCCCGGGACAGTGGGAGGGCTCTGGTAGCTGCCTGCGGTGAACTCTGGCAGGGCAGGTTCACTTGTCTCTGGATAGCACCATTTCAGTCAGTCTGATCAGAGCGTCTCTCTCCGCTGATGGCTGTAGGAGGTGGAGCTGTCTGATGGCCTCCTGACAGTAGCGCTGGGCCAGGAACCGGGTCTGCTGCACGCCATCACTCTGAACACAACCATAAAGACATGTTTAAAAGCCATTCGTCTGCATTACACTTACTTCATAGTTTTACCTGAAGGACGTACTGCCAGGCTCGATCTACATCTCCTTGGGAGGTGAAACGCCTCATGATCATTGCATGAAGCTCAGGAAACTGCAAAAATTTAAACACAAGTCTATTACACATACAGTATTACTAATTTGTGGATATTGACAGATTATCCACAATTGGCTCAATCAACGGGATGGACATGTGTGGACAAGGGACATTATGGATTGTTTTATTGCTATTTTACTTACAATTGTATATTTGTATGCATTTTAATTGGTTTCTTATGTACACTGCAGCATGGGTGAATAGCCCAAGACAAATTTCCCATATCTGGGACAATAAAGTTTATCTTATCTCATACAATTAAGCACAATCCACTACAGTTGCTTCCACCAATATCTGATGAGGTTGTTGTGTTCTGTGGTGCAAGTTTCCCTAAACACAATATCAAACTATTTACTATTCGTCCCACCTGCTGACATGCAAACAGCACTGGTCCAGTGGCTAGGCCCAGTTTGAGATCTGCAGCTGTGGGTTTCCCCAGCTGACTGGCTCCTGATGTGAAATCCAACACATCATCCACCAGCTGCAGCAAGGAGGAAAAACAACAAATGTCTGAGATATTTCTCAACTGAAATGATCTGATCTTGATTTTTATTAACTAACCTGAAAAGCTATTCCAACATTTCTCCCATACTGAAAAGCTATTTCATGAACTTCTGGATCAGAGCTAACGAGGATTGAGACCTTGAAAACAAGACAAACAGTGAACAAAAACAAGTAAACACAAATGGAGACTTCTCTCCATCTGGTGGCATTGATGCAAAGACAGAACGTACATACTGCTTTACAACTGTTGGCTATAAGACTTGCAGTCTTCTTGAAGGTCTTCTCAAGGTAGTGTTTGAATCGCTCATTCTCATTTTCTTTTGAGCCAAGCTGCATAAACTCACCTTACATGCAAACAGAGATTATAATAAATATTCCAAGAACCATTATGCAAAGGATAATTGAACATTTAATAATTCATTTTAATCCGTATTATTTTAACCTCGAACAAGATCCTCAATGACCTGAGACAGCACTTTCACTACGGAGATATTACCGATGCGAGCCAGAGCCATGGAGGCAGCAGAAAGGATAAAATCTCCAGCTAAGATTGCCTAATGAGTAGAACAAAGAGTGATTAAAAATTCAGTAGTCAATTCAAAACGTACAAAGCTCAAAGGATTTGGAGTCTATGTAACTCGGCACCTTCCTTTCACCCCACACTTCATTGATGGTTCTTTTGCCCCTGCGCTGGTCTGATCCGTCGATCACGTCATCGTGGACCAGGCTGGCAGTGTGGATCATCTCAGAGATCATGGCTATTGCCCTCTGCCCTGGAAGCAGGTCTCTACAATTAAACATTTATGAGATTGTTGCATTGATTAATATTTAAGCCAGTTTCTTCTTTAAATAGCCTACCTCTCCTTAGTAAAAAAAAAAATATATATATACAAATTGTATTTATTTTGGTAGATGTAATAGTATATGCAATAATTTCCATCACAATAACACTGCTCCCATTTGAAATTGCTCATCCATGTCTTACCCATCTCTGTTGCTGTGAATGTTCATTGCACGAGCCATCAGGACCACTATCATTGGTCGGATGGATTTCCCTTTGCCATCAAAGTAGTAGTCACACAAGGACTTGAGCTCTGTGCCCACAAACAGCTCCTAGGAGGACAGTGAAATGGTATACAATCAAGTATAAATATAACATTTGCGGTAAATTTAACAAAACAAAGTCAAAGTCCTTCATGCCTAATTGCGTACCTTTTTGATGTCGTCATATAAACTTGTTAAATCTTTCTGGGCTAAAGAGAAGGGGTCTTTAGGCTTTACATCACTGTGAATTTGTCGATAGCATTGAAGCGCAGGATATAGAAATTTAGATTTATATCTAGAAAAAAAGAGAAAGAACATTTATACAATGGCCAATGTCCAGCAATGTTTTATCATCTCTGCATGATAATTGTAAAAATAATCTCACTGGAAAGGGAATACAGCAGACTTTATTGAGGTTATGGGTGTAGGCTGTTGCAATAAAGGTGGCCTCACCTAAAACAGACATTTACAAGGTTATTAACCAACATTTTCTGATGAAATGTAAGTTCACAATGAAGCTACTCTAAAAATATTTTTTTGTGTGTAAAATCCTTAGCAATTTGAGGCACTGTTTTACTTTTTATACACTTAGTGATATGTAGGCCTAATTAAATCCCAAATTAACAAAATGATTTTGCATTTTGTGATGGGATTTACATGAGGAAATGTATGAATGATTGTAAGTTGAATGAAGACATCTGAATACAAGTGTTGATAACTAACAGTAACATTAAGGTCAGATGAGATCTTGACCTTTCTGCATACTTAGACCACCAACCAACACAAACCACATTTTACAATTTAAAAAAGCATTTAGCACAAAGCAATATTTAACATAATTTCCACAATAACCAATAGCAGTACGAGACATATCAAACATGTGAGAGTACATTTCGATTGGATTAATTTCTGAGCAACAGCTGACCAGCGTGACCTTCTGGTTTGACAGCAACACTCCCTGCCCCGTGTGCTGCCGCCGCTGACCGCACACTCACCTCGCTCCCCGGGCACCTCCTCCGGTACGGGGGCCGTGCTACGTGCTTCGCGGTGGAGGACAGGGGTCTGCAGTGGTGGAGCCGCACGGTTTCAGACACAGTCACGCTAGTACAGCCTGTACTCAATGTCCTGAACACATTGCTCCACGGCCTCGCCATGATCCGCCGCGGCATGCATCGCTTTCGTAAAAGGTTACTTACGGAACCGGAAGAGAGGAGTCGGCCGTCGCAGATTGATGACGCAGACGCAGCTCGTACGCATAGTGTGTCGTCACTAGGGGGAGCTGTTGCACCGCGTGTGTGGACCAGTCCAGCATAAGAAAAAAAAATAATGAGACTTTATTGCGCGTTGCAGCAGCTCTTAAGCACACTGTAAGTATCAATTTACTCATAACAGATCAAAATATGTTGTGATCTCTTGCAATCCCGATGAAATACAATGAATTTACGAGTTTTATTATTAAAGTCCGTCAATTTAGAGCTTAGTACTTCAAAGGCCCACCACACCAAGAACTAACCCCACTTTTTCTACTATTTGAGATGCTGAACGTGTTAATGGGTATTTAAGGAAAATCACCCTAAAGTGCCCTAACCTTCACTATATCTATTTCCCTAATCTTAACCCTCACCATATTTAAAACTAGAGTGCCAGGCTAAATGAATGGAGATCTGTTCTGCACAATGTCACCTGCTTTATCATATACAGAGTGGCCAAAAGTACATACCCTGGCAGAATGTCAGGGTGTCTGACATTCAGGGTTGTCTTTTCTTGTGACATGATGAGAGTAATGCCCTGCGTTTTAAAGAGAGACACTACAGAGGAATGGAGGGAAAATTTAATCTAGAGATGGAGTATCATTTTGCTGAAGATCATAAATGTATGTTCTGCAAATGCAAATTGGCTTTCATTAGATATTGTCATGGAAAATGATCAGGACAGTTTATGTATAAACAAAAAGGCCTATTACAAAGGCCTGTAATTGTGGAAACATAATCTGAAAGATGGAAAGAGCCGGTGTTTATGGTTGTATTTTGATGATAGAGTGTAGACACAGGGTTTTTTGGAAGGTTTTGATCTGATTTTGAATTTGAATTGAATAAAAAAAAAGTACAAGACTGGGAAATTTTAGGTACTACTTATTATGTAGAATGGCCTTTTAATTTCAATCCCTGGTATAAATCTGTGGAGAAACATTGAATCAGTGGAATATTTAAACAGCTTATTGTGAAGATTAGAGAATTTATTTGTTTCCAGGTGAAAGTTTAGATGTTAAGAGAGCAATCTGTCCTGAATCTAAATGATGGAGGACAAAATAAATATAGGCTACATTTTTACTGCAGTAACTCTTGAAGTCTTTTGGATATATTTTTTAGTTAATACACTTGAAGTAGCCATTGGCTTTAAAACAGTTAGTGACCTCTGTTTTACATATTAATGATGTCTCTGTGGTCTGGTATATGGCCCAATGCATCCCTGTCCAATGTCCATCAGTACTTACGGTGAGTGCTGTCCTTCCTCCACAGATACAAGGGGGCGCAGGCTACATTGACACATCCAAACTACATTGACTGTGGAGCGGGTAAGAGACTGCAGCTGCTTACATTAACATTATATATGTTATTTCCATGATTCCACAATACTGTATATAGTCTAGGTGTTTGATTGCACGTGAGTCTGTGATTCTTGAGAGTTGAAAGGCCCCTGAGCTCATCTATGCCTAGGGCCCCAAAGAGGTCAGCTCCGGCACTGATCCAAGTCGTGACCCAAACAAGAACATAATATTTTAAAGTATAATGGATTGCAAAATACTGTTTCTAACCACAGATTATTGTTGATTTACACATTGAAGAAAAAACCCTCAACAGTCAACTAGAGTTAACTATTGGAAAATAAATAATACACTGCAAAAAGCAATCTAGAAAGAAAAATCTTGAAATAACTATATTTGATTCGATTTGAGCACTTATGCAATAAAATCTGCAATGATATTTTTGCGATCACATTTAAGTCTTAAATTGCATTTAAAAATTACGTAATCAATTTAAATTCTCAAAATATGATATATTTTATCTCGTTATATTATTATCTTGAAATATATTTAATTGCAGATATATTCCGGCCCGTGTCGCTCGTGTTTCCCAGGTAGGACCATGGGTAAGACACTGGCTGGCCCGTCCCCTATCATATCAGCACAAGCACTGACCAACATGGTGTCTGGAGGAGTCGTGTGAGTTTTTGAAGAACTTTCAGTTAGAGGACAAGCCCGGCGCTGGAGCACAACGTGTACAGGTTGGAGGAGCACCGAGTGAACGAACTTTGGTGGTGTAAACTGCGATGGTCCATCTGATGAAGACGTCAGCGGTGAGTGGCTGCGTTCATATCGGTGCTGTATATTGTTGCTGTCGCCAATGATACAACTGATGTTCCCACTTTTCTGTTGTACATGCATTCTGTCAGCGCTGTTGTGTTGATGCACGTGTTGTTATGGGGAAAATGAGCAGTGGAGCATTAAATGGTTAATTAAACCTAATGGTGAAATTAGCAGAGAATGTTGGTTGGTGCAGCGCCTGTCCACAGTGGGCTCAGGGCAGAGGGGCAGGGAGAGGTAATCATTATTACAGGTGTATGTACAGGCAGGCAGGAGGCCATAGGTGCAGATTGCAGCTTGCCTCATTCTATCCCAGGGCAGCTGTGGCTTAAAAGAAGCTTACCATGATGTGTGGACTGGGGTGAATGAAGAATGACTAGCCCTCTGTCTAGTGGTCGAGAATCTGTCAAGAGCTATACAATCCAAATGTAACAAAATCTGAAGGTGGTAAAATAACAAACAAAAGCAGCAAAAAGTACATACCAGTGCATGTGATGGGTATTTGCCTTTATTAAATATAATACATTTTATTAAACATTATATACTCCACAGTGAATCTCATTCTTTTGGTAGAAACTACTTATGTATGTATTTAAAACAAAACATACGGAGCCCTGGAAGTGACATGAGCGTAGAAAAGATAAAATAAATGTTTTTTTTGTTTTTTTTTTAGTTGGGCACCCGACTAAGTCAGGGGCACAAGATAGTGTAGTAGATGGGAGAAAACAGTCCGGACTTATAATGTAGAGTTAATTCATTCAGATTAATGATCAGAGAAAGAACTTAAATCATGCTTCTATCTGTAGCCATGATGCTGCTTGTTCACACTCTTTCCCGTTCTCCCGACTTATTAACTCATCCCCCCGACTTACTAACTCGTCCCCCCGACTTACTTACTCGTGGCCGACTTAAAGGTGCACTATGTAACTTTTTATGTGAAAAAAACAAACAACAAGTTACATAAAGTTACACAAAGTCACACTCACTCTCACTCATGTCACTTCTAGGGCTCCGTACCACAAACATGACCCAGCAAACACACTCAATCTATTTGTACTCCAGACTTTCAACATCATACAATTCTGCCATTATTGACTAATTTCAGCCTAAACACAAAATCCTGACTCCTTAATTATTATGTATTAAAAATGTACAGTAGCTCAAGACATTTTAGGAGTAAAACAGCTGAATTATACACATGTTTTTCTTGTAATAGTACCCCACTGTCCATGGGCATATTGGGGACCGTAAAAACAAAAAAGGGTGACCTTACTTAAATATTTTGCATCGCCTTTTTCCAATCAATGATGATAAATACATTTTGAGTGCAGAACTGGCGCTCGAAATGTAGAAATTTATAAGAGCCTTAAAATTTCTCCCTTCCCCAAAAAAGTTCATTTTGCACACAAGTCAACATTTCTGAACATTGCATCTTTAATTGACAGTTCTTTTCATGGCCTCGGCTCCACTGTTACAACTTGATTCTGGTATTAAACATTGCCCCTTTTTTTCCTCATGGCGAGCATCAGTTCTGACATTAAGTCTCCGTCTCCACCTCCACCACCTCCTCCCTGGAGCGACGGGGTAGTCCTCTTTGGTGGAGCAGGTGGAGTCTTCTTCAGGGACCCAGAGGAGCGCACCGCCAGCCTTGGACCAGCCAGTGCCGGCGGTGGTGGTGGGCCTGCCGCGGGCGGGGGGGGTGGCGGCGGAGGAGGTGGTGGTGCGCCGGCCCCCGCGTAGGCCTGCATGGGTGGGGGTGGAGGTAAAAATCCTGGGTCAGGGGGTGGAGGCGGGAGGTCGAAGGCGGCTGGCGGAGGTGGGAGCGGCATGGAGCTCAGTGGGGGAGGAGGAGGTGGGAAAGAGGCTGCGTGTGGAGGAGGTGGGAAAGAGGCTGCGTGTGGAGGAGGTGGGAAAGAGGCTGCGTGTGGAGGAGGTGGGAAAGAGGCTGCGTGTGGAGGAGGTGGGAAAGCGCCACCGCGTGGAGGAGGGGGGAGGAAGTCAGGGGGCGCCTCTGAGGAGTCCTCCATGGGCGGAGGCGGCGGTGGAGGTAGGGGGTCCACCGAGGCGGGAGGAGCGGGGAGTCGATGAGACGATGGCTGGCGGTGCTTAGGGGGGAGTTTGACTGCGTTCTTGGTGGCCAGAGGAGGAGGCGGAGGAGGCGGAGAAGGTCCAGGGCCTGGTGGAGGTGGAGGGAAGGCATGACCTGAGGGCGGAGGTGGAGGAGGGGGGATACCTCCAAAGTCCTGGAACAAAAGAAACGAGACGAGAAGTAATTTTAGGGAGTCATTCATCAAGAGAGCAACGAGATGAAGACAGGTGGTAAATAGTGAGTGCAAGCTGGAAAACTATTTCTGAGGGTGATGCAACTAATTTTGTGTTGGAAATTGTGTGTATTATTCTATTAGGACCCCAAATCTGATGCGTGAGTACAAATGCACGTGTTAGTGTATTATCTAGAGCAGTGGTTTTCAATCGGTGAGTCAGGACCAAAAAAAATGGGGCGCAAAACTATTTTCAGTGGGTTGCCATCTTTCCCCAGGGAACATTTCTTTCAATATTTACCTCATGGGAAAAGATTGAAACACAACCTGAGTCTGTTAAAGTTGTTTTGATCATATTTTCAGCTTCAACGGCTTATATAATACTTATTCCATCATAATTTGTGGGGAAAATACAGTATTTTGCATTATTTAGCTAATTAAATCCTTATTTGGGTTTTCTTATGCCTGAAGCCATATCAGTTGACAACCACTGAAACATGACTATATGACAACATCAAACATGCTTTCTTCATACACCCTGGTATTGTAGGTTACATATAAGAATAATAATCGGTGTGTTGTTTTGAATTCATGACTCTTTACCTGTGAGAATGTCCCTGTTGGTGGCTGAGGAGCGTGCCCATTGGCCTGGCTCGGGGATTTGGCTGGAAAGCAAACATGAGTGTGAGTTGAACACTTTACACATGTGTGATGAAAGTCCATGCAGCTGAATAGTGGCCCTGTGCTGTACCTCTAATGGTTGGGGATGGAGTGGACTGGCTGGAGCTGGATGGAGTGCTGCGGTTGGAGAACATGGCACTGACAGCCGCCTTCTTCTCAGACGCTTTGAAGTTTTCGTACAGCGCAGCGCCGTACTGTGAGGAAAAGTCACATCGCTTTACATGCTATGGTTTCAGGTCAGGAAACATTCATACTACTCTCCAAGTGTAAGAGTGATGCTGAAAATGTTCAAATCATTAGTTCTATAAGGACGTGCGGATGAACAGACGCCAAAATGAGTGTCAACGTCATGACATTTGTTGAGGGTTCTGTTTAGAAAGAAAAGTTATTTACCCATTGTCATTATATTTTTATGTGAAATTTGTCTTTTCCTTGTTTCATAATTTTGCAAAACTGGTGTTTCACTTATTATTTTCAGGTAATTAGTCTAAACTTTCTACAAATAACACTAATTTACCATCAGACTTATATAATGACTGACTGACAAAATATACATAATTATGACTTGCGTTTAGATGCATCTACTGCGCGTCACAAAGAGATCACTACAAAAGTACATTTCTATTCAAAATACTTATACTTTTAACCCTGTTCCACAATAATTGAGTAAAAAATACAGGTACCTGCTCTTTGTAGTGAAGTAAAGATAAAAAGTAGCCATTCATCATAAAATTTTAAGTAAGTACCTAAAATTCTTAATTTGATTAGACTTACCTTTGCAATCCGTATCCCAGTCACCCACAGCTTCATTGACCTCTCGTCGTCACAACACAAATACTTGATATACTGGGACTCCTTTTGAATCTGAGGATGCTGTAAAGAAAATTAATCAGACGTAACTATAACGTTTCAATCATTTCAATCATTTCACCTTAGAGTTCACAACACCATTCACACTATACCCACCAGGGGGCAGCATGTCTCCAGCCCCTGCTTTCCAAAGGGCGTTAGTGTGGGGTTGAGTCTAATGGGCTGCTTTTATAGCCCGCCCTCAGGTGATTCTTACGTAGTTAGAGCTACTGTAATGAAGCTTAATTGTTTGTCCGTAAATTGCTGCCGTTTTGGCGAGTCATAAACTCTAATTTGCCAAAGTCTCCCTTTGGCATCCGCTGCTCTTGTTCCCATTACATCATCATCAAGAGCAATGTAGTCTCATTACACCATCATTGTGGTATGCATATTTGAAGAAACTTAGTAAAATTATACAAATCTCTAAGCAACAAAAGCTGTAGGTTAACCTATGACTAGATTTGAAGGTTTGTGTATATTGTTCCGTTAAATATATAGAGGCCTATATTTTCAAGTTTTGTCTATCGAATTATGTCAATACTTCAAGGCGGGGTGTAGGATGTGCCCTTCCTGGTTATAAAACAGTACTTCAACTGAACGTGGGTTCCCATTAGCTGCAAATTGAGGACATTGACACAATATATGGATATGTTGCAACTAATTTGAAAGCTCAGAACCATCATAATTCAGCCTCTGACCCTTAACTAATGAAGGCTTATTTGGACTTGATTGGGGACAGGGTTTTAGAAGCGAGAGTGTAATACAAACTGATTCTAGCAACCCCTGCTTTCTGATTGGATCATCAGATGACCACGTTTTCATTCATGAATACTTTTTATTTCTCATTGGGAAAAGTATTGGAAAATGTTTTTGACTATCCTAACTACCTCTGATGATTTTACGCACAACACTGATGCTGAGATTTCCAAAAGCTCATGAAGCGTTATATAAAACCTTTAACTCATTCATGGCCAGAGGGTTGTAGTCACCATAGAGTCAGACCGCTCTTGGCCTCCTCACCCGTCCAAACTGACAGGTTATTTCGCCTGGCCTTGACCGGGCGTGCCTTGGCACCTCATCCTCCCTCAAAGTCCAACCTTGAGGATTGTTGTGCCTCTCACTCGCGGCTAATTCACTTTCTGCGCCTCTCTAAGCTGGTGCCGGGCATCTCCAGTCTGCTGCTATCTGCTGATACTGGTGCTTTGCGGACGAGATAGGAGGAAAAGAAGGAAAAGAGCACTTTCACATCCCGTTTTATGCCTCCCCGACTAATTCTACGTCATTCCTGTGGAGTCAGCGTTTGAATTAAATGAGTTTTATGTTGATCTGACTGATGCAACATACAGTCATTGCTAACGGCACATTGCAGTAACTTTAACGCACAGGAAGAGTACAAACTTTTATCTAATCTGGCTTGAGCGAATGGGCATGGAGGCAACAGCTTATCTAATGGAGATGGGTCTGCTTTTCTTTGACTTTGTTAGCGATATAAAAGTTTTAAAATACATTAGCTCCTTCGTTTGATAACTCATTGTAAAAATATCATTGTCTGTGTCTTGTTGATCATTAGGAGCAAGTTAGCAATCCCTGATGTGTTTGTTTAGTCTTTGAGTTGTAGGACACTTGGGTTGCTCTTGTGGCGTAGCAATATATTAGCAGGAATGTCCCACATTGTGGCTGTAACAACATAACTAAAGCTAACCGTTTTTCTTTTCTCATAGGCTTGTTATTTGTCCCCTTCACCACTTCTTCTTTCACTTCTGTTAAGGCACCTATTTATGACACTGGACAGTTACTGTAACATGGCCAAATATATTTCCGGATGGTTTTAAGATAAAACTAACTAAGGAATTAACATTAACAAGAATAATACTACTGTATAGGGTGTTTTAAGGCAATAACAAGTGCCTGAGTGCACAGATCAAATAATGTTGATTGTCATTGACTTCAGTTTCAATAATGATGGCAGATTACATTAGTTTTGGATGTTAGGTAACATTAGGTAGCGTTGGACAACAACTATCTTTAATGTATGTGAATTTGCATAAAGAAATGTTCACCAAAAAACCTAGCACTTAATGATTTTGACAAAAAAGTTGTTTGTAAAGTATTATGATCACAATCAGATTTGCGATTCATGGCACAGTTGGTTAATGTTGCTGGCATAAGAAAAAAAAGATTAGACATTTTGTTTTTAAAAATGAGATTCAGATAAAAGTGTTCAGTATTAAACATGTCCTGGTCATTTACATTTAAGAGAAGACTGAATTATGAGCTGTTAATTTAATACAAGAATCACATGCTTTTGTTTGGTATAATCTAGTTTTAGATTGGATAAAACCTCATGAAGCCAAGATATTTTGTTTGCAAACGATATTATATAACTAAATATGGAGGCTTTGCCATTTACTAGTTTTGGTCACTATAATTGAAGCATTTGCGATTCATCTTGCCGAGCCAGTTTCATCTTTTGTGTTCCGTTTCTAACCGACTTGCCACAACTTTACAAATGACTGGAGAGGATGGTTACCTTGAGAACGAAGCAGAAGTCCGTGGGGGCCTTGTATTTGCTCTTATAGTCCTGGCCGTAGTAGACGTTTACGTTGTCAAATTGCACAAAGCAGACCAGATCACGAGAGGACTGCGGAGAGACAAACGGAGAGACGGTGAGCCCAATGTCCAACACATCAGAGTGACAGGTCCTTTACAAATCACGTCCCCGCTCCCTGACCCCTCAGACCTTGGTCTTCCCTTTCGGCACATAGTAAATTCCTGAGGCCCTCAGCTGGAACAGGCGCTGCTTCCACGACTTCTTGCCATCTTCCTTGAGGTGCAGCACTCCCTCCAGATCCGGGACGATGGTGGAAGTGCCGCAGAAGTTCTCCTACAGACACAAAATGAAAGAATAAGTTAGCTCCCAAATGTGCACAGAAATCTAGTTTGTGTTTTCGTACCTTTATCAATATCTCCTTGTCCTTGTCTTTCATGTCTCTGAGCGTTTTCCTGTCCTTCTTCCAAAGATAGAAGTTCTGAAATAAGATGTTACATTTCTGACATTACATACAATTCTCATATATAAATGTCAGCATTTATGAACACATTTGTTTTAAACTACTCTGACATAGCAACATATAAGCTGGACCATTACATCACCATTTAGTGTTTGTAATCTTATTATAGACCTGGAAGTGGTATTGTGATAAAATCCAACTCATGATCCCGGCTCTATATTTTTCTTTCCATATTGTTCATCCATAATCTCAATTTGTATACCAAAATATCAATTCATTATATAATATTCATTGTAGATATTGCAGTCACGCTGGCTGCTATAGGGTTAACCACAGAAACCGTTTTTGGCCAAGTGATCGTGATTGAATATGATACTGAATGTTTTGAACCATATTTCCATCATCAGCAAAAAACCTGATTTTATTTTATTTTTACAAATGGTGTACTTTTTGGTAATACGCAGCAGCTTATAAAACCTCCTTCTATCCATCTGGAAGTGGCCGGGTGTCATGATGTCTAGCTTGTTCCATTCTCCAGTCTTTTTTGTTTCCAAATGTGGTGAAAAAAAACCACACGGAGGATTTATATTT
>OMNZ01045387.1:14526-28332 GCA_900303255.1 Lesueurigobius sanzi | reverse complement strand
AAACTGGTAAACGTCCCCGGGTGGACTGGAGTCCTGCAGCAGTGTTCAACACGAGGGGTAGGCCGTCCAGAACCACGAATGCTGTCCTGTCACACGGTGGCGGCAGTTGCTCGGGTCCTCACCAGCCCAGGAAACTCGCCAATTCGTTTATTGTCTCTGGGATATCTGTCAGGAGCAGTAGATCCGAGCCAGAATTACCCATCTGAAGGATTAGGGAAAGGGAATCTATCTCCTAACATGACCCAAGTCACCCACAGCACTTCACACAAGGGTGGGGCGGGGGGGGGTCACTTCATACTGCGTTTGTAGCCACTGTTGCCCCTGGGGTAGACTTACTGAAGTCCGGCTGCGCATAATGTGCATATTTTGGGTCAATAGGGAAACTCAAGTGCTTGGTGGACCCATCTGGACATGGAGTGAACATGCAAACGCCACAAAGAATGGCCATGCATGGTCCGTGTACACGAGTGATCGCGATGTTGTCATGTCTGTGGTTTTGGTACGCAACGTGAATGTATTAGACAAACAGCATTAGTCTATGATAGGCAAAAAGCATGGTCCACAAACAGAGCACTGCTTCTCTTGTGCTGTAGCCACTGGGTGAGGATGGCCTTTCTCTTTGGTCCTCATGGCAGGGTGCTGACATTGCTGCAATATCAACTCCAGAAAGAACTCCAGGGCGGAGCTTCCCTCTTTTTTGTCCTTTTTAGGAACATGCGCCATCTTGATTTCCCTCACGATGTGGTCCTAATCCAACGAATGGGGCAGAGAAGCCTCCCTCTATCTGTAGTTTAATATGTCTATGACAGCAACAGTGACTTTAACTGCTCTACACGTCTGAATGCATCAGCTGTTTGCCTACATATCACCAAAACATCAGTTGAAAATTGTGGAACAGTGATCGCTCCTGTTGAACTCTGGACTTGCTTTCCCCTCAGGCACAATGAGTGGCAGTTAGTCAGGTTATTTTGTAGACATCACATATGTCTTACTTCAACATGAACAGGAGATTGGGGTTGTGATCTAACAGCCCTGGGTACAGCTGCTGAGTGGCCTCTATAGCTTCACCCACACGACCTGCCAGCACCAGCTTCTGTATTCCTGTAACACAAACGAAACACTGACTTACAATGTAATGATTACAGCAATCAGCCTTCTACAACAAGCCAACAATTACAGTTAAAAACATGGGCAATTTTGTAAAAACAGCACGTGTGTAACAATAGAAAGTAATAGTTTGTTGTGTGGTTTGTGGCTTACTTTGTCTGTTTTTTATTGATGACTGGTCCTCTTGTATCGTAGTCTGCGTGGCTCTGGCAAAGGCAGTTGCGGTAGCATAATACCCATGATGCACCAGGTAACTAGACACCATACTGTGTGCAAAACAATGACCAAACAAACGTGTTAATACAAAATTTAGTTATGATTTACTTTCTTCATTGGTTAGGCTAGAATGTGAATGTTACTTACTTTTGCAGAACTGCTTGCCACTCCCCCAGTCTTTCTTCAATGGGGAAGCGTGCAATCATGCCATGAATCTTGGCCCGCCACTCGCTCATGTAGTCTTCAATGTCAAAGACAAAAGGCTGCTGGCCAAAGTTAGCATCTACAATCTCACCAGGAGTCTGCAGGCCCACAGTGGGGTACAGGTTTGGCTGGAGAAAGAAAATACTGGTAAATCTTTTTACAAATTTAAACAAAAAATGTAGTACTAACAGGTTACAAATGTGTGGTGCTTTACAATCCTGTATTGACAAGTTTCTCAAAGGACTACTGTAGTCGTTATTCATTCCCTGCATACTCTGTGGTGGTAAGGTCCCTCCCACCAACCACTTACTTACACACACACACAATATATATTCTAACAGGTGGTGGGTAAAGTGTTTTTCCCAACCGCCAACCTCTTGGTTATTGGACGACCCGCTCTACCATCTAAGGCATCCAAAGGCAATAAAAATATTGATTAATATGTTGACCTACATTATTTGTATATTGTCAAAACAAAACATTTACCAGTACCCTATGAGTAAAACTGCTCACCCTATCACACTATATGAAAGTTTCACTTTGGTTAAGCCAGTGTACATTTGTGTCCACAGGCTTAATATTAATGAGCTGCTCTTTACAATCACAGAGGAATCCCCAGTTACATTTAATTATGGAGGCCACAAGCACAATATAAAATGAGCACTTGGTTAAATGCTGGTTAGCTTTAACAGCAGCTGGTAACTCCATCTGCTAGTGCGGCCTTTGTGGCAGGAGGCCAACTGTGATTTGCTGTCACTGTTCTATTCTTGACACCATGTTGGTGGCTTTCTCCAGAAAAATGTTCATGTTACTGTAAGTTTTGCAGCAAAGATCCAAAATAAAGCACAGTGGGACATAATGGAGGCCTGGCACATCTCAGGTCTGTGTAGCGTGTCATGTTGTCATGAGTTACACTAACTGCACATGGAAACACTTGTTACACATCTGTTTGAAATTACATGTGTGTTTAACATCTCTTGGTCTCTTAGGTTTGCATAAAGGCGCTATGACTAAATCTGATTCAGTCATCACTCATGAAACCTACAGTATTTGTGTGTTTTTCTTGGGAAAGTGGACAATAGCCCAATGTTCTCAATGTGTGATGTAAAACACATTGCTTACCTTATTATTGTGTTGTATGCAGTTTGGTAGTGCTTTTTGTCAACTGAATTTCAATATATACATATATAGACTATATATTAATATAGAACACAAAGTGCAATCAGTTATTTTACAACCTTAAATTATTATTTGTGTTGCACTGAAAAAAATAACCGATTTCAAGTCAACTTTTACCAACAGAATAGCAAATTTGTACCATAATGTATACAATAATATACACAAAAATGTTATACCTTACCCAGTATTACAGTGCACTGCATACTACAACAAATCTGGCAAAACGCTTGCTTCTAAAATTCAGATTAAGACAATTACAATGCAATGTTTTGAAAATCTAATTCTCTATTGAGGACCAAACCCAAAGAGAAGCATTGTCACAAATCTTACACAATGCATGTTATAGTATTGCATAACACGTAGTTAATTTATGAACAACTACAAAAGGATCTAAATTGTAATATTATCGTATTGAAATGTTGTAACAATGATACTTACAGGGAGATCAGTGAAGGCCACACCTGCAGGATAAAAGTTGAAATACATTATTCTCCAAAGCTTCGTCACCTTTGCCAATAATCATCTATGAAACCAACCTAAACTGATGCCGTTTTTTGTGTAAAAACACGTGTTGTTGATGAGGTTCACGCAGCAGCCAATCACGTCGCCGGTGGTGAACGTGGGCCCGTACGGCTGTCCCGTCCCGGAGGAGCAGAAGGAGTGGCCGTCGTCTCCGTGGTAACCATACGAGTGCTTGTCCCATCCTGAAAAAGGGGACGAGGATTAGGATTAGCCGGGCAAATTTGATGTGAACTCTTACGAAAGCCGTGTCACAAAACTACCTCAGTTTGTTTGTTTCAATTTTAAGTTCATTTATTTTATTCTTCCATGTTAATATCATTGCTGTGCGTTAAGAAATGAGCACGATTGAAGACGTCTGAAAATGCATCAGAATAAATAATATGTCAACTATATCCCACAATCCTTCCAGCTTCAACAACATGAAAACACGACACGCCGCATATACGACATGGAGGGCCAAAGACCTGGATCAGTCCTGGTATTCTTAAATTGGATCATATTTAGTTCTTGATTAGTCCTGATTTAGCCCTGGATTTGTTTAGTCCTGGTTTAATCCTGGTTTAGTCCTCCTTTAGTTCCATTTTAGCACTGGTTTGGACCTACTTTAATCCAGGATTAGACCTGATTTGGTCCTTGTCTTAACCCTAGGTTAGACCTGGTTTAGACCTGTTCTGACCTGATTTAGACTAGACTGGGTTAGGGTTGGTTTAGTCCTGGAATAAACCTGGTTTAGACCTGGATCAGTTCTGGTTTATTCTTAGATTAGATTGATTAGTCCTGATTTAGTCCTGGTTAAGATTTGTTTAGTCCTGGTTTCATCATAGTTTAGTCCTGGTTTAGACCTGATTTAGTCCTGGTTTAGACCTGGGTTAATCTTGGTTTAGACTTACTTTTAGTCCTGTTTTAGAACTGGTTTGGACCTACTTTAATCCAGGATTCGACCTGGTCTTGTCCTTGTTTTAGCCCTATGTTTTATTTAGTTTTTAATTGTGTAGCATTGTTAAACTTGCCGAAAAAGGATCATCTATGGTGATGTGTGCCAATTCAACAAGAAGTTTGTGGGCCACCAAAAAATTGGCCACAAACCGCCCACTTTGGGCATCCCTGTTTTACACTAAGCAGAGTTTGTAACATGCTGCACAAAAACATTTCAACATTTGCTAAACTCCGAAAACTAAACCTGATAGTTGTTTAATATATTTCAAACTACATCTGAATATTAAAAAGTGTCTTTTTTCTTTCTAAATTATTCATATAAAATTGTCATACAAAGGTTTTACCCTGTCTAGTCCAATACGACGCGATATAAAGGATTGTGAGTTGGCATACGTTGTAGTATTTGATGTAATGCGATGCACTGAGCGGCCACAAGGAGGCGTTAAATTACACACAGGAAAGAGGTGAGTCAGAGCTTGCAGGCCCAAGCAGGAGTCGGGACATTTAAAGTTATTTAGCCCCGCTCATATCCTGTCGTTATCAAAGCCTAAGCCCTCGTCTATTAATACTCATTATTCTCATCACCATACGCAGGTTTGTCGAGGTGCAGCGCCGTAGCTCAGATGTTCTTTCTCTACAGGGACTTTCCTACTGTGACCTCATCAATGTCAGGACTCACAGGACCACAGCGCACAGTATATGGCAAGAAGTCTGTGTGGATTCTACAAATAGCTGTGAGCCAGGAATGCCATGTTTGTTTTTTAGTAACACTGCACGTTCTCCAGCCTGATAAACTTGTACTGCGGGCTAAAACAGCCATAGGTTTCAGCTGAGCTAAGAGACAGGCACATCAGTTCAATACATACATTTCTCTGGGACAGGCAGAACCAAGATCACATGTAGCCAAGCCTTTCCTGTCCGCAACTCATTATGGCCAACGAGGAAAGAGCTAGAGGTTACACTGAGAGGATACCAAGCTAAATAGCATTAAAACAAAAGATTAAGTAAAGATAAGATATAGGATAATAGGCAATGGAGAAATTCACTTGTTACAACAGCTCTTAAGGCAGGATCACACAGGGGGGTGCAAAAAAAAATTGGAAATGTGCCATCAAAGAAGAAGACAAGCATGTAAAACACGTAATAGTAATGCTAATAATAATAATACAATGTAATTTAGAAAATTTAGCCTTGTTGAAATGAACAATAAACTGCAAAGCAAAACAAATCCTTATTTAACATGAATATAAGAACATGTGGCATGCTGTAGTTGCCTACAGTACAAATGCAGATAACCAGTAAAGCCAGAACTCTCAGCAATAACCTTTGACATGGATAACTGTGTACACACTGTTGTTGCACCTGTTGTTGAAAAGGAAAAAAAAAGACTAATTTAAGCATTTTAGGTAAATCTCAACTGTACAGAGAACTGTCAGTTCTGGTCCATTGCTTAGTCAGTCTATAGCACTCACCAAAATGATCTGACTTTAATATGTTGTGTACATGTATACAGTATAAAGCGTACAGTATAAAGAGCCCATAGTTAAATATTGTGGAGGACAACAGACTAGAATCATGGATAATTTAACATCTGTAAATTCGGGGCCTATCCACATGAAACAAAACTGTTACAACGTTTAATATCTTCTCTGTGATGTATTTCCTTAGTATAAATGGTGTTGTTTGTCAGTCATCGCTGCAATTGTTATCAGTTTAAATTTTGAAGTTTAAAATTTGTGGACATAATAACAAAAAAGGATTTCCTGATTGTCTTTCAAAAACACTGAATCTCCCATATAATACTACATTACACCCATACTATGGATTAAATGAAAGTATGTTAGTTATGTTTGACCTGCTTGTGTGATTCTGTACAGCTGCTAATAAACACCACAGCCTTTGCTCAAATATGAATTGTCCCTCACATATTAGGGACGTTTCTTTGACATTTGAGCTGCTGTTCTGTCAGTGCCCCTCCTCAATCACAGTCTGCTTGTCGCGGCAAAACAGCCAAGCAGGGTTAGTGAAAGTAGGTCGGTGCGACGCAATATTAGATATGTTCTGATACGGCCCGAGCATGTTTTTGAACATGCAGCCATCCAATGCCTCAGCCAGTGCCTTTCAGTCTTTATTTACTTCACCTTTTGGCCGTAGTGTCCGGTTGGTCATGCGTTACCTTGAGTGCATATGCAGGCTACAGTGGCGTGTGTATGTGCGGAGGTATTAGATTAATCTGCCAACAGGGATATTGCCTCTAAAGCCAAGCTCACTGCTCCTACATGCTAATGAAATGGGCAGGACTCCACAGCAGGATCAGACACAGAGGTCAACAGTGGAGAACATTGTACTATTAGGGACACACACACATAAATAAATGTGTTAGTCATTATGTGGCAAGAGGGGCATGACAGGTTCATTGCTAAAATGTTTATTTGGATTTTCACATCTTCAGGAACATATAGTTTTTACGTAACATTGCTGCAAATAATAAATCAAAATCACTTCATTTTAACAGTTGCAGTAGAGTTTTTCAAACATTTTTCAACAATTGCAAATACATGGAGAATAAATGTAGATGTCACATAGAAAGTCAGGTTTCTAGCCTTTTATATTTATAGAAGTCTATTTTAGTGTAAAAGTAATCCAAAAAACTGCAAATGTAATTTTTGCCTAATTTAATATATTTTTTTCTGCTTTTATCATGATTATTTCATTGATATGACCCGACTACAGCTATATTAAATGAAAATAAAGATGCCAAGATGGTGCATCATGAGGAGGTTTTTAAGAAGCAATAAACAAAACAAAATAAAATAAAAACCAGGTGAAAAAAATACCCTTAGACCCAAAATGTTAAATGGCTGTTGAACAGTTACACAGCACTTTGTTACATTTTGATGTGTTTATGCCAGGGGTGCCCAAAGTAGGGCCCTTCAAGAGGTTTGAGTCAGCCTTCGAGATGGTGCTTAGATTTGTAAGGAGTCTTTATTTTGATTAATTTGCGACTGAATAAACTCGCAATAGAACCCAAGTATGCCAAAACAGTCATTAGAGGATACTAAAAGATAGATCTGTTTATTTTTGGTCTTTACATGTGAAACAATATTGTGTTTGGCCCTTTGCCCGCAAATTTGGCCCTCCGTTGCCTAGTTTGGCCCTCCATGGAAAAAACTTTGGGCACCCCTGGTTTATGCACTTTTCAGTGAATTTCTACGTTCCATACTGTATCCCAATATGTATTGTATCGGCCCCTAAGTATCGTGATACGGATCAGGAAAAAATGTATATAGTCCCAGCTCTACTAAATAAGTTTGTATCAAAACAAGGACTCAAATGCTAAGGACATTTTCTCACTAAAGGTCAAAGCATGTCATGAAGGGGAAACATAATGGACACAGGACTAAATCCAGAGATGAGAAGAAACACACTACCATCAAACAATGAGAGTCTGAGTTAAGGCAATCACAAAGCTGTAATCTGTGCCAGAACCAGCTCGACAAATAAGTATTGGCTTTTCTTAATCAGGATACTGCCACTCAGTTGAGCTGCAGAGGACAAAATCATCTGAAGCCAACTTCACTAAAACTAGAAAATTTTAGAATTTATCCTTTTGGCATTTATAAGGTAATGAAAGGCAAGGCTACACCAAAAAGGCATAGGACTAGTGTTAAAAGAACAAATAGAAATGAAATCAGAACATGGAGAACAACCCTCTGACAATAAGTCACATTAATGACCACTCTGGGAAGAACATACAGTACCATTGCCAAAGCATAAAAACAGTACTCTAGGGTAAAAAGAAACATGTTAATAAGGGCTACTGGCTTCACTGTGGCTGTACTTTCACGTTAGCCTTCAGGCGCCCGACAACTCTCCTTTCACAACTACACTCGTCACATTAACCTGTCTGCTAGCATTAAAGGCATTTGGTGGTGGAATCCAAGCAACCCAAAATATTTTCTAAACTGGTGCTGAGCAACACGACGCACATGGGTCATTTCCTCCTGAGTGTGACATTTGACACATGGGATCTTTGTGTGGAACTAGTGTGTACAGCTATAGGATGACAAAGCTGGTTGGTCAGGACGTATCTTGACAGTTCATGTGCCACTGCGATGGGGATGGACAGAGCTGGAAGCCCCTGATGGCTGTGTTCCGGCCAGAGGAGAGCTCTGATTGTGTGGGGAAAGACCCAGGGCTTTAGTTGCCTCTGGAACACTGCATCACTTCAACTGATGTCATCACTGAGCCATTCACTGTGACACAGTGTTTGTGAGAGTCCCACTTACACTGAGTGGACACAATATACTGTAGAAATCCACACAACAATCCACATCACAATTATTATTGGCATGATGCTACATAACCCACTGTTCTGCGGCTCATCTTGAGTTGTGGCAGCTCCTTGCCGTGAAGTTTGTTCTTTCAGCAATAAAATAGATTTGAAGTTGTCCCTAATGATACAACAGTGAAAAATATGTAATTGTTGCTAAAGCTGAGGTTTATTTTGGGATGTCTGAAGAAGTGCTTTACACAGTGAGAATAAAGGGATTCTATGTAGAGTAGTTTAATAGATGTTGGCCATACTAATCAATCTAATCACCATTGAATTCCCATGCGCACATTAACATCCACAAGGAGGGTTAAACAGACTCCAAATCCACTCTTAAAAAGTGTTAAATCAGTGTTTAAATTGTCGAGGCTTTAAGATTAAACGTGAAAAATAGGTTAGTCATATAATCAGACATATAATCCAAGTAGTCCAAAAATAATTTCAACTTGAAGTGCGGTTTGAACAATTGGCCAGATTAGTGTGAGGTTGGCCCTCTCTCGGCCCAGAGTCACCACAGTGTGTCACAGTTCCATACAGCGGCTGACATGTCCCAACATGCCCTCCCTCCTCGGCTGCTACACTTTGATTATGCTAAAAAACAATAGCTCTTACTTACTACAGTCAATTTCCTCACCAAATTTCAGCGGTGGTACTTCCTGCAGCACACATGCACACATCTATTTCTTAACACTTATCTCTAATCTACAGGGCCTAACCAACTGTCCCGGAGCTCCTGTGCTAAAAATATCACCGCCACAAATGATGACAATGAAGAAGTGCTGTGAGGTAATACTACTAAATAAAACTAACTACAGTCTTTTGTTATAAAGTGAATCAATGCCTGTTTGTAGCACTGGCTTCGCATTGCTCAACTTTGGGCCAATAAAAATAATAAATATTTTAGTAGATAGTAATGTGTTGTATTCAAAGCATAAAATACTCTTTTTTTTGTGTCATTTCCAATAACTAAATACCCCCTGGTAAGTGCTTGTGCCCCAGAGGTCTCCGTAGCCCTGGACCGGAAACTTTGCTCTATGTAAGCAGTAACATTTGCAGAAAACACTGTTTTAGAAAAAGGCATGATAACCTGCAAAACAATAAATAGGAAGCTCTCGCTATGAAAAGGTTTTGATGAGTCCCTCTACACGTTAGGGACTCATCCAGTGAATGTCACGGCTGGACATTGACATGATGAAGTGCCTGCTATACATAGTTGGCCTTACCTCACATTACCCCATCTCACCCTCGACACATTCAGTCACATTTCAATATTGGGAGCACTCTCCTCCCTTCTGTACGCTTTGGTTTTTCATGTTACTCACCAGGTAGTCTGTTCATGTTGACCCCCTGCGCAGACAAGCCAATACCCATGTACCTGCAAACAAAGGCCAAAGCACTGAGCATTCGTAGCAAATATTTGCGTTTTTCTACATAAACTTGAATAAAGAATGAATAAACAGAAAATGTACAGTTAGCCTTTACAATTTGCATTTAAACCAACGCTACACCCTGCTCAGTTTGAACTTGACTGGCCTACTAATAATTATATATTAGAAGGAATGAAATAAAGGCATAATAAAGACGTGTCCCGCCAGACGTGGACATACTGGAAACAAAGATGAATGTCTCGGATTGAGGTAACAAACTAACTAACTAACAATCAACCCCATCCAACTTCTCCAAGTACAAGTGACATTCTTCTTCAAGGTAAAAAACACTCTGGCCAGTGCCACAGTAATGCCTTAATGCTCCTGCACTGTCTGAAGCACAGTTTACTCAAGTTAAACAAAAGTTTGTGCTTTGTTTTTGGCATATTCTTTACAGATTTGTAAACCTCTATGAACATTAAAGTGGCTGCTTTCGGGTCAGACTTGTACCAATAATGCAAACTGATGTCAATGAGCCTTGGTGACACTGCAGTCTGTAATTGTCTGGAGAAGGGTTAATGATTTGTTGCTTTTATCAATTTGGGCAGTTGGGTAATGTTGGATTTTGTTTAATCATCTTCCTTGTTATGGGAGTTTCCCAAACTTTGTTTAAATCAGCCTGTCCAGGGACTACAGGTGGAAATTAGCACTGGCATAATGCATCTTTCCTGTTCAAGGTCAATGTATATTGTGCATGGTTCCTGATTCAAATAAATAATAAAGTAAAAGTAAAAAGTAAAAGTAAAAATCCACAAGCTAGTGTTAGGTAAATGTGGAGAGTATAGGCCTGTGAAGAGCATAGGCCTGTGAAGAGTATAGGCAAGAGTATATAACCATCTCGGGCTCTGAGAACCTCAGGGAGTGGTCTCCTGCTGGTTCCCAGAGTCAGGACTAAACATGGTGAGGCTGCGTTTCAGTTTTATGCAGCAATGATCTTTCATTTTGGCGTGAGATGTTTATTAATTAAGAAAATTGCCTTCAGAATACACAAACATAATAATACACAGAATACACAAAAATAATAATACACAGAATACACAAGCATAATAATTGCTTAATGGTTAGGAGGCGGAGTGCTACTCAGATGTAAAAAGTTTGTGTAAATCCATGTCCTTTTGGCTGCTCTTCAGTGCAGGGATCACTAAAAAACACTCCAAATGTTGAAAAATAAGAAAATGCGATTCACACATGGCTAGCCAAGATAAAATAATTGCCAAAGCGTTTCGGCTCTATGCCTTAATCAGGGCAAACTAGAGATGGCTGCCTCAGTGCAGCTATAAGCCTGCTAGCATTGGTCACATGTCAAGTGGGTAGCCTCACTATACTTTTATTATTTTACTCTGTAGAGAGGGTTTAATTCATTAACTATTGGCTGTGGCCTTAGTCCGTTAGCCATTTAAGGTTTAGAAAGTAGGTAAAGCACTTTTCACAAAGTTTATTTTTTGTGTTTTCTATGCTAGGGTCTATTCACTCAAGTTTTTTACGACTTAAAAACTTGTTTTCATAAGCATTAGCCAGTTATTTCACTGTTAGAATGTACTTAAAAAGTGCTAAATAAAGACCGATAGTATATTGCAGGGGTAATGAAGTAAAATCTGGTCGGGTTGGAAATGAAAATGCCAAGCAAACGTCCGGAACATAGAGTCAATTTACAGTTATATGGGAATACTTTTTTTCTTTAGTCTGATAAAATTAATTTTAGCCCCTAAAAAGCACATAATGCCTACTGTTATGTATTTGAATACAGTTTTTACAGTAATTTACTCATGCTGCCAATGCAGACTGTACTCTTCCTGTTCACTCCCCACCGAGTCCTGGTTTGGTCCTGGCTCAGACCTGGTTTACACCTGATTTAGCCCCGGTTCATTGTAAATAGCCTTCCTCTGCTTTGAAGGTTTTAAAGAACGATTGGGAAACAGCGCTACTATTAGTATTATAGGGCGTGCGTGCATATTTAATTACAAAATTATAATTCTCTCGATTTAGAACTTTAGCGGGCCGAAAATATATGTAAATTCTGGGCCATTTTGAGCAAAATAAAAAGTGGCAAGCCACTTTCCTTTCTGTGGCACTGCTCGGCTGCAGAGGTGGAGGGAGAGAGCACACAGAGGTCGAATGAGATGGGGATTTACTTGGTCGGGTCCAAAGCTTGGATACAATGTTTTGGTCTGGACAGGTCGGCATTTGGGTCGAGATCCGGACTTACGTCTGCTAATTTGTAGCCTATGTAGCTTGTCACTGTTCTGTCGCCGAAGTAATGCAGTACAGTGAGCACAAGGACATCCGATCAGGCGCAGATTTAATTTTCAGGCTGTGCACTGCTGGTATCAGGCTGGTGCATGATATTATACATCTCATCAGATGAGTTTTTAAAAATGATTTGTCAACATTTGAATGCTTCAGTTACTTTGATTTTTTTTTTTATAATAATTGCTTATTTTGGGCAACAGATTTTATTTGTTTTGGGTGTATTTGCAATGAGCAGAGATGGGTTGTCTGTATTGTATTTTGCTTGTTCTTTACACAGAAAAGGCATGGAATGTAAAACAATTTTGATTCACCAAACCCATGGGATTAATTGTGCAAAAAAAAAAAAAGAATGTTAAGATAAAGATACAAATTGTAATTAGATTTGAATCTGACAGGTAGTTTCTGCTGCTAGATATGAACACACCTGCACAGCAACAGCCCTATACTCGTCACAGGAAGCGGCCCAACCAGAACAGAGGAGTGTACAGCTGTTACGCAAGGTGAGACTTTAAGCAAATGGAACCGAATTTCCAGTTTTGAGTTCAGTTAGTAACAGGCAGTAGTAGTCGCACAGTACAGTAAAAAAAAATGTTGGAGCCTCCCATTTTGACAGGATTAGGCGAAAGATCTCTACATTACAAGACAAAGCAAATGCCTTAGAGTTCTCTAGGTTCTGTTGTTGGTGTTATTGAGAGGATTAGAATATAGAATATATAACGTAGTGAAGTTCAGTGCATAAGAACGTTCACAATAGCTGGCAGTGGTGTTTCAACTTACCCGTCTCGACCTTTGCTGACAATCTTGACTTCAAAGTAGTAAATCCCACAGGCCGCTGGGATGGGGTGTGTCGCGCGCACGGATGCCGCATCCTTGTGGTTCTTCCCATGACCTGTAACGACACAATCACAGTGAAAGAGTGTACATAACAAAGCTAGAACATAAGGTATGCGAGTCAGTATTTGGTTTGGCATGGTGTAGCCAGTCAAAACTAAATGTTTTCCTATTCAAAAAAGTGTCTTGATCTGATTTTCAAAAAAAGATAATTTGAGAGAAGAGAAAAGATGATATATATGTATATATATATATGTAGAAACAGAATCCTTCACTGAATAAGTCTTAAAGAGTTGTGAGATTAATTTTGTCTACCATCTATACAAGCCAAACAGAAGCAACAACATATGTGGCTATAGCTTTACTAATAAGCCTAACAACACCCAGATCAGGGCAATAGACCACTCCACGAGCTAATACCAGAGTAAACAATAGGGTTGAGTAAAGGCAGTTCCAACTCTTCTCATCTGAAGGTTTTCCAGTTTCCAAACCAGGCGAGTTTAAGATGTTTCTATAAGGGATTAACCCATTCAATACTGGTATCGGATATTGGAGCCTATTCCTGAAAAAATATAATATCGGGTATCAATTTGGTATCAACCAACTTAATCTAAGTGAATATGGACATGCTGTATCATGTTATTTGAAAGCTCTTGTAGAAATCAGTCATTGAATTAGTTTTACACTCAAAATACTGCAGTTAGTATGCTAAGGCTATCTTCAACAACCAAAGACTGAGACAGAAGCTATGACTGGCTCACATCTAAAGTAGTGAAAAATAATAATCTCTGTGTTCGTCTT
>OMNZ01045387.1:0-14506 GCA_900303255.1 Lesueurigobius sanzi | reverse complement strand
TCTGTGTTTGTCTTTTAGTTTATCAAATACTTTTACAGAATTACTGATATAACATAGTGCTTTAATGATCAGATCACTTTATGTTGTAGTCGTTAATGTAACAAGCAGTCACTTTTTCACTCACTGTAGGGCGGTTTCTCATCTACAAACCTACTTTTGTGAAAATCTCACGGTATCGGTTGAGTATCTACCGACATCTGGTATTGGTAGATACTCAAACCCCAAGTAAACCCCAAAAAAGTTCCTATGGCGCCCCTAAAGTTTCTAAAAAGAAAAATCTAGAGGGTACAATATAAAGTCCCTCAATGCAAACAGTACAAAGCGCAAAAAACAGAACAAAAATCTAACTACACGTTTCATACACACAGCATTTTTGGGGGGTAGGAGAGGTCACAGTAATCTTTACCTATGTACATACTGTATATAATGAACTATTTATGATGAGTCATAAATAGTACAAAGGTGGTGTTTAAGTGTTAATTGCCCATCGAGGCATCCAACAAATAAAATATACAAATGGAAGAGAATGTGCATCCCTTCCATCTGAGTAATACTAAGGCCCCAACTCTACAAGCATTGGTGGATAAGTTATTGCAAACTTTCCTATAAAGATACAAAGGTGGGAGTGACCAAGTAAATGAACTGTATTTACATGGACCAATTAGACGGAAACATAACAATCATTACAGTCTGTCATTTCAGATTAAGATGGCTGCTTATGCAATCCCTGGGGTCATGAAAGAGAGAATGGGAGAGTGTGTTCAGCCAAGCGTTGTATAACCCCTATCTGGCTTTGACACTATGCATGTGCATCCCTGTTTGTTACATGTAATCACAGGATTGACTTGCAGAGAGTTCACCTGTTTGCATGCATAAAAAGTCACAGAGAGCTGTGTCTGTGTGTGCATGTATGCAGCAAATGAAGACGGCCTGTAACCTTAACCGGGGCAGCTGGCTGTTAGCAGACACCTTAGCACTGCCGCTTCTGTTGGTGTGTGCGCGAGAGAGGAAAAGAGAGGGCTTTGGACATTAATATGCAGCCATCTGGACACATACAGGACATGGGAGGTTCATGTTAGGCACCAAACACACTGCCAGATGATGAAAAGCTCCATCTTGGGTTCAAGTCAGATTTTACGCAGAGTCCGGCATAAGGATATGAGAATGAAGATACATGACAGGCAGATGTTTTTGGTCTGTTTTATTAAATCACATTCTAATTTCATTGATGCAAAGTTAATTTATGTTGAATGGGTTCTTATTGTGTCTATGGTTAATTTGGGCAAACATGAACGTCTACATGTTGTGTTGCTGTAGTACATTTGTGAAACAATGGTATAAGAAAATTAAATGGTATGGGATGTTTTATCTACCACAGTGATTACTAACCTTTTTGTCTAACGAGTCCCTTGGACCTGTCTGTGGTACTCCGCATACCCCCTCCCTCAAGGTTGTTGCACATTATTTAGAAATATATATTAATATGTGAGTTGACAATAAAGCATATGATCAAATGTGTACATGCTGCAAATAATCATTTAAATATCTTTTCAAAATACACTTTCAATAGTTCTAATAGTGTCATTTACACCTGCTTTTTTTATTCAGAAAAAGTACTCGCCGCTAAGTCCTCATGTGCCCCCAAGGGTCCCAATACCCTTGGTTGGGAAACAGTGATCTAACATAGTAATATGCCAAACTTTTATGCAGTTTATATTGTACCTCTATTGCCAGTGTCTCTAAACTTGATGATGTTTGTGTGTAATTGTCTGCTGCAGTGGTAACAGCGAGCTACATGTTATCTATTTATAGCAACTCCTCATGAAACAAGTCCTCAGTAGGCCAGCAGGTCCCTTTACAACCACATACAAGGACAGGAGCTATAGCATGTAACCTTTTCCACCGGACCACTCCCCATAATAAAATTTAATGAAAAGGCTTGGGGTCATTTTGCAGACTACTACACCAGGAATAAACAATGGTGTACAATGTAAACATGTAAACCATAAACACCATTAAGTTGTAACTGAGGAACCTTTGTTACTGTAGCAGCACATGTCAGCTGCTGAAATCAATCTCACGTACCACAAGTCACAGTTCAGAGGTCTCCACGGCTGAATAGGAAACCCCGCAAAATCATCACAGCTCAGCCACTTTACAAACACCTCAAAACTGCTCCCCAGTAACAACAAAATGATAATACACAGGAGAGGTGGGTGAAGAGTCAAGCCCAAGGACACATCAACATTTGAACCCTCCAACTTTCGGGAAATAAGATGACTCACTCTACCATCTGAACCACTGAGACCCTGTTCTAATATGCATTAAAAGGCTATGCGCTGAAATTATACATTTATTGCTCCTATAGTAATTGTAGTAATTTGTCAGAAGGAGTAGGGGACTGCAGTACAACCAAGGTTCAAACATATTAGGCATGTTTTAGGTGAGCATACGTAAGTGTCCATAATCATACTAAGTACTACTTATAAACTAAAACTAATTCAAATGGAGCAATATTGTAAAAACAACATTTGAAATCCACAAGGGTGAAAGAAAGTAGCAGAGACTGGGGAAAGAAGTTCTTCAAGTTCATTGTATACACAGGAGGCCTGAATAATTGTGCAGTTTCACACATGTCTCTCTAGAGGTCATAAATATTATTTGAATATGCTTCGAGTAATGAAGAATTTAAGTCCAACACGTTGCACCCCTTTTAAATCCAAAATAATACTTGCCATGACAGACTGCATAATAAGCAATACATTCATATATCTATGAATACATTTATATATCTATGAACCACGTCCAGGATCACAGATTTTTATAATGGTGTAGGGTATATGCATTGAAAAATAAAAGTGACTCAGCCTGTCAAACACACACAGCAGGACACATAGGCCTCCTATATGCGCCAGGGCGTCGGGCCCTTTTGTATCTCCTCATCCTCTGCGTATCTCACTCACGCTCATGTAAACAGTCATGGGTCCTGTCTGTCCCACAATGGTCCACGAAGGAGGTAGTGGAGCAGCAGCAAGCAGGCTGCTATGTATTATGTGCTGACCTAATAGGTTGCCTGATGAAAAGGGAGAATTACAGTATCACACTTGCATCCACTTCCCAATTCCATCCCAAATAAAAAGAGGCTTGCAGACAGAGTGCAGACAGGCAAAGCAGGCCTAATAGTTAGCAACGACAAACTAAATTGACCCCGTCAAAGACAAACATTTTTGTGGTGGTACTGTAATGATTAGTTACTTAATGAATTAATACGACACTGCAGTACAAGAAGAGGAGGAAATGCGCAAAGGCATCGCGCACCACAGAAACGGTTAACTACATAAATAAATGCACATATCTAATAGTTTGGAGCACATACCCACAGAGCCGTTCTCTGCGCTCAAAAACATTTACAAAGCTTTTATTACAGGCCTAGGTACTGTGGTTCACGAAAAGGCCTTTACAATGTATGTCCTTGTTATCAGTATATAATTACAACTCTGACAACGTATTGTGAAGACCAACAAGTTGGTTTGGTGCTTCTTCGTCGTAGCAGTTTATTTCACTGTTCAACATACCACAACACCTAGGATAGCTAACGTTAGCTAGTTAGCTAATCGGCTAACTAACGCTATTATTGTTGCTTATTTGAAGACTACCGCGAGTTATCACCCCCCTGTAAAATGTCATTATGCCTCTCACTCGGACAATATCAGTGCGTGCCAATATATCAATGTACCCTTCCATTAAAACTAAAAACAATACGATACCGTACATGGCTACTTAATAGCAAAACAACACCATAAAAACGTCAGATAAACAAAGGGAAGCCCAACTATTGAACATTGCTTCGGTTTACAAAACCAATAATGTGTGATAACGCAATGACCGTCAACAATTTAGACATTTCTCTGCCATACTGAAAAAAACAAAGCTAGGTTATAGGACAGCAGAGGCAGCTCAGACTAGATTTACCAGGGCTACAACACACACACACACACACACACACACACATACAGAGCCAACATAATCGCATACTCAGTGTGTGTGTGCGTGTGCGACCCTCCGCAACAACTCATAATTAAGATTCACTGTTGTTAAAACTTCTTTAATCCTACAGAGATACAGCCAACTCTAACCTTTGTAATGGACTCGCAGGTTATTCTGTGACAGCCCAATGTAGCTGTATTTATCCTTAGGGCTCCATGATCGGGGTAAAGGGGTCTCTTCCTCGTTCACAGCCGGATAGAGCCGTTTCAGTCGGTCGTTTAGTTCGTGCTCTTGATAATTAAAAACAGGATCCACCAAAGGCAGGCTACCCACTCCAACCTCTGCCATAACTGGATTCTGTTTGGTATCCTACTGTGCGTTCTTGCTATCCAAAAGCCCCGTGCGTGTCTGCTGTTGCTGTGGGCTGAGAGTGAGAGGGACTGTAGGGAGAAAATAGCAGCGGTGTGACATCCCCGGATAAGCAGCAGAATGTACTGTAGGCTGGCCTGGAACAGAGCCGTTTGGGTACTGTAGTTCATCATCTCACATCAACTACAGTTTCGTATACTTTCAGTAAGCGGTCGCTAAACTCCTGTTTTCGAATATAGTTCAAGTTCAGAATTGTTATATTTTATTTTTTTATTTTATTTTTTATGTGAAGGACATTGTAGCGATTTTTTTTTCTTTCTTACCTTTTGTATACATGCACATGAATTGCATACGAAAGTAAATAAATTACTCTTTTGGTCTTCAGGTGCGGCATTTACTAATCTTACACATTTGTCGATATTTTGGTTTGTTTTTTTTCTTCTAAATAATAGATCCATGGTTAACGCAGGTCATATTTAGTCAGGCGCGCCGAGACGTACTATGAGGCCATTGTGGTGCGCGGTGCCTTATGTTACCATGGAAACGCTCGCTCGCTGTGGGTCTATGCGTTCCTGGGACATGTCCGAAGTTCAAACAAATGAAATAACAGCTACTACTTAAAACATTGACTTTTCAATGTCTGCACACAGGGTTACCACACTCCCACCTTTACTTCCACTTGAGACTTACAGGCAAGTAATATTAGACTTGTGGAACAATTTTAACAAATTCTGCTAATGCTAACATTTGAAACTTTTTCTTCAGAGCAAGGCATGGCCTCTACAATAGAAATCGGGAAATTCTTGTACAGAGTGAACTCAAAGCATGTGCTGGTACACTTAATGATGAGCAAACATTAACTGGGCATGTATGTTTTATTATGTTGTGTTTACTTCGAGCTAAAACACATGTTTTAATTATCTGCAGTAGTAATGTTTGTATTTTCAGTTGCCCCTGACTGAGGGGAGATGTATTTATTCTGGTACACAAAGGAAGCCCCAATTTCTTTTGTACTTAGAAAATTATCTGGACAAAGAACTGCGTGTGCTGAACCCCAATGAACCAAAATATCAAAAAGTTAAGCTTCAGGTATGTTGCATTCAGTATTTTGTTATTTTGTTACTGGTCAACTGAATTGTGATCTTGGCCTCAGGTGTACCAGGATGCCTTTGGTGCCTTCATAAAGGAGTTTAAAACCTATCAGCCTTTTCTCTCTGCTATAAAAAATGAATATGAAAACACTTTAGGTCAGTATGCCGTATGCCTGGCCCGCACCAATTACCAAAATTATTTGTATTAGATCTTGGCTTAACCCCAAATTTTGTTTTGACTTCTAGCTTATCAAGATGATCAATTACAAGAAATGGAAAGATTAAGATCTCGTTTAGACCATGCGACTGAAGAAGGCAATAGGAAGATTCAAGCTTGCAGGGAAAAGGAACAGACTAAGATCAAAACACTGAAAAAGGACAATGAAAAGCTACTTAACATTATTCAGACTCAGACATCAAATGAAAAAAACACACAGACTGTGGTATGTTAAATTATTTATTTCAATAGTCAAAATGTGCATTTGTGGTCAACAATGTAAAAGTAATTTTAATTACCAATTTTCTTTTTTGCTCAGGTGAACCATTTGCAGTCAGAACTGTCAAGTCTCTATCTTCAATTTCGAGATGAATGCGATGCTCGGAAATTGTTAATACATCAACTCAGTAATCTTACACCATGTTCTGTGAAAAATGAAGAACAATCTGAACAAGAAAATAATTCAAGTAAGACAAGACAGACCAACAGCACTGTCTAAACACTGCACAATATTGAAAATAGTATCATGCAAAAACTATAAATCTTTGAAATATTAAGATATTGATTTCCTATTATTACTTTTGATAGAAATCGTTTTATTAAATGAACAGTACGTTATGTATATATTGATTGGAGACCATAGTATTATTGATACATTCATATATTTGTTGTTGGGAAATTACTTTCATTCATCATTTGAAATATTGTGCAGCACTAAAAACAGGGCAAATATATCTCAAAGGTAATGAATGGTGATTATTGTGTGTTTCAAGAGGAGACTACGGACCCAGTGGTGCTCCAACTTGCTCTTAAGATTTGTCGCAAAGACCTGACCAAAACTCAGGAGGAGCTCACCAAATTCAAAGCAGAATATTGGGATGTGGTGCCTCGTCATGACTGGGAAGCTCTAGAAAAAATACATAATCTGACACTTCAGCAGGTATGCTCACTTCAGACACATTCATTCATTCATTTTTTATTTATTTACCTATCTGCCTTGCAGCTGAAGACACTGCAAGGTGACTTTGATGTGATGAAGACTGAGTTTGACACACTGTTGGAAATCTATAAGAAAGATAGTCTGCAAATGGAAGCACAACCTGTGACTGGAAAGGTATAATGCATAATACTTTGCCACTGTAGATTTAATATGCCTTAAGCTGGACACACACGAGAGAATTTTTAGCCAGATTTTTAGTCTGAGGAGGCGTGGCTCAATAAAAACTTTCTCTCATGGCATGATCTGTGGTGGGACTCCTCATGTGTGTGTGTGTGTCCTCATGTCTGTCCTTAAGTGTGTGTGGTCTGCACAGATCTTTAGTCGCAAAAGATTTAAAATCCTCTAGTCTGCGGGCACCTTTATGTGACAATAGTAAAGCACTATGACTTAAAAACCTAGATGTTTATTTCCTTCAAATACTAAAATTATTTATTCTATTTCAGGTGGAAAATGTGTTGCAAATAACAAACGAGGACAACAATCACCAAGTACAGTCAATTTTATCAGAGAATGACATGCTGCCTGCCCAGCGAGTTGGGTAAGGCTAGATTAATAACCTTTTTACAGAATTTGACATAAGTTGTGTGTTCAGTAAAATACCAAATTGCATCCTCTAGTCTCAAGGAGGAAGTGGACACACCCGTGGCTGCAGCTCTAGAGAGCTTAGACAACACTCATGACAGCCTTCCTTCACATAGACTCTATAACCTGGTATGTACCTGCTTAGCTTATTATGTTGCATAAATATTTGGGTTTACCCAAATTGTATAATCTTCTTTTTTATTTTGTTTTAACTTATACACAGCCTGAAGAACCTGACATGGATCCTAACTTTCAGAACACAATAAACAGTGACACAGGCATGAGTATTACAGATACTGAATTTTGACTTTTGGCTAAATTATACAAAGTGGTAATTCAATGACATCTTCAATAAAGTTAAAAAATCAACTACAGTATACAGATCCTAACTTCTAAGGCTATGTAGTAAAAAGGGTTGCATAAAGAAAACTTTTGCATATATATTTTTTCCCCTATATGTGGTTCTTTTTCATCACTGTGTCTGGAAACATAGATTATTGAAGTGTGCTCAGTGATATAGTACCAAAGCTGATAAACACTTGAGCACACATTTGACATGAACATGATAAGGCCATCATCATGACAAAAATGTTGTGAAGTGTTCTTGTTTCAAGAAGAGATTTTATTCAAAGCTTACATTTAACTAATAACATAATTATTAAATTAGAAATGTAAAGGCGCATGCAGCAAGCAAAATACAGTATGATCTTGAGTGATGTTTAGTTAATTATTTGTTAGAAAAATAGTGAACACCAAAACAGGTTATTGTTGTATTTGAACATGTTTCCATAAATTAAGAAGATTGGTAATATTTCAATTACAAGCTTATTTTGAGAAGAAATGAAAGAAAAAGTGATCCAGACAAGTATAAAGAAAACTACACTCCCATAATTCCCCGCGTTGATTACAGCTTTGAGCGCGTGCCCTCTGCTCGTCGGGGCCAGCAGCGTAGCAGCAGCACTGTGTGGTCGTGCTGCCGGCCTCGGCTTTGGTCAGAGGTAAGTTATATTTACTTCTATTTTAAGAACTCATGTTGAATACAGTGAATGGAGATGCACAAGAAATGAACGGGGGCTGCTATAGACTGGCTTGTGAATTGTAATAACGCAATATAAGTTGTTATATTGGCTGCTGCCGCACAACTGAGACTGGGCACGCCTATGGAGGGTAGCTGTCCAGGGCTCCAGAACTATCGCGGGCCTGTGTAGAGGAATCAACACTTGGAGGAGACGAGATATTTTTAGCAACCGCTGAACAGGCCTGCACCAGGAAAGAAGCTATCCCTGAAGGAAAAGAAAAAAACGTTAAACCAGCCGCGGGTAAAGCATGGAGCCGTTTATTTATGCTAGCAACACTAGCAAACAAGATCTCACAAGCTAGTAGCATGTCGTTAGCACGCCGACAGTCATTCAAAATCCACGCTGTTGTATCCAAACAGATGTATCTACAAACTAAACAATGTTATCGTGGTTATTATACCAATACAGTTTCTCCCCTGCTTCGTCTAAGACAACAGTAACAACAGTAACACGACTGTTCCTGTCAGTGTCACTCGTGCTGATATAGATGTGCTCAGCAGATTGGTAAACTGTTGTCATGATTTTCAGTGGTGGGCTGTTATCATGATATACCTCGTGAGTGTTCTTTACGCAAACTTACTAAATGGCATTCCTAGTGCTATATTACAGCTCCTCTCTACCAAACGCATGCAATCAGCGTGTTTTGGGAATCATGGATATGTATTCTCCTCAGTACTGTTGTCTTAAGGTTGAAGCAGAGGGTCACACACTCGCACCCTTATTCAGGTACTCGATGTCTGGCCTATATTAACATTTGATAATGAATAGAAATACATGCTTGAAAGCGCTGCAAAAAGTAGCCTACCTATTGAATCCATTCAGCAGTAGCCCCCACACACTAACATAAGGGCTATAGTTGGGACACCCCGGTTTACACACATGTTTCAGATCCAGATAATTACTAAATTGTTATAAATGTCATTTACCTTTTTACTATCAGCGTGTTGTAGGGTGAACCAAGATGGTGGACCAGCCTGTGTGGGAACAGATAGGATCCAGCTTTGTGCACCACTACTACCAGATGTTTGATTCCGACAGATCACTAGTGGGATCTATATATGTGAGTGTGTTATATATAAACAATGCAGTAGTCGACTCTTGTGCTTCCACTAAATTATATTTTCTATTACTCAATGCAGATGGATACATCTTGCCTTACATGGGAAGGACAGCAGTTCCAGGGAAAAAATGCCATTGTTGAGAAACTCACTGTGAGTGCTCTGCTCCTTTGCATATGTCCTTTATGCCTGCTGGGGTTGCTTTTTGTGTGTGTGTGCGTCTGCAAGCAAGAGATAAAATGATGAAATTCTTATAGCCAGAGCTGTGTGTTTTGTTTCATACCTTTTACATGCCTCAAAGCACTCTGCTGCCTTTCCTCAGAAGTGTCGCGTGATGTCCCGACTCCCTACAGTCAGTCTATAAGACTTTACGCACTATAATCAGAATACCTTACTTCTTTAAAAGGTTGGAGCCCATATGTGTGGCAGAAACCAGCAAAATGTTTTAAAAGATTTAAATTTGTATTTGCTTTTTGTAAATGGAGAATTATAATGTGGGAGGAGTGCCTTGGTTCTTTGTTTTTCTCTTACCTTATTAACCTAATTCGACTCTGCAAGAGAACAAACACCACTACTCAAGTGCTTATTAATAATAATCTAGTTTCAGAGTCATTTCATCATTATATTCCGCTGCTTTTTTTTTTCCAGAGTCTCCCTTTCACAAAAATAGCGCACAGTATAACGGCGCAAGACCATCAGCCGACGCCTGACTGCTGCATAGTGAGTATGGTCGTAGGACAACTAAAAGTAAGTGTTTAGAGAAGAAAAAATAACTATATACTGTTGTATTAATTTGATTTACATGTTACAGAAGTTGTAGCGTAATTGGCTTGTTGCAAAACAAAGCCATGCTAGTTCTGGCTGCCTTGATTTACAAATGTTTAAACTTCCTATCCCTTTTGTATTCCTATGGGCATTAGTGCAGCCTCACTCGAACAAATAAATATTTACTATGACAGCAGGTTCAACTCTTAAATTAAGGCAGCCCAAACTAGCTGTGCTTTCTTGTTTAACCATAGATCCATGGATATGCATTAAGAACATGTACAAAGCATGCAATAATTTCATAAAGATGGGTGTTAATTATAGATTTTGTCGCCCAACAAGGACTGGGCTCTAAACTATAATCAAAATGGTCACATTTGCAAATAACATTTTAAGCATTCTAAGTGCTGCCCAAAAGCCTGGGCAACTCTCTGGGCATTGTACTTTCAACTATCTAGCTAACTAGCTAACTAACTAGCCCTAGCATTGCCTGGGTCTAGCAGTGACCCACATTGGCTCCTCAATTTCAACAACTTGTAATTGAACAAGATTTGTTTCTAGGCACTAATTTAGCACACACTACAATGATGCACACTGTTTATGCAAAGCTTTCTGGCATTTCTTGTCCTGTCAAATGAAGCTTACGGTCCATAAATATGTGAAAAATAAAAATAGGATGACATTATTTAGTCTCAATTTTTTTTTAATTAAAATCTTTTTTGTCTTCTGTGTTTACAGGCAGACAATGACCCTATTATGGGATTCCATCAGACGTTCATCCTGAAGAATATAAATGACTCATGGGTGTGCACCAATGATATGTTCAGGCTGGCCATTCACAACTTTGGTTAACCCCCCACGTTTTGGTGGGCAGGGGCAGCCATATTGAAGGGCATATGGGTGATGGAAAGGGGAGGGACAAAATGAGGAGGAGGAAACATTCCTCCCTTTTCTGCATCTAATTTATGCCCATTTGACAAACACGCAGCTACTGGATTCTGTATGTCCATCAATGAACCTCATCTTGGTGGGTTTTCAGACCACCTCAGCTTGTAGAAATGGTTGCTTGCTGGGTCAGCCGACCCATCGGATGCCCCTGTCTGCCAATGCACTACTGATCTGCATGAAGCTGGGAGCCTGTCATTACAACATCTACACTCAAGCAACCACAAAGGAAAGAAAACGCTTACCAACGCCATTAACTCATCTTTGCTCTGTTGTCCAGTGTCCACTCTTAATTCTACTGTTGACCTCACTGCTGACAACTCTGCTCTGCTAGCACTGTCGTCGACTGGTTTGTAGATCCAGGTTCTGGTTATTCAGTTTGGCTTGTAATTGTTTCTTAGAAATTAACTTTACTCTAGAGTGTTCAAATTGAGTTTTATATTTTCCACAACTGTTAACTTGTCCACGGTTCATTCTCGATTGCCAGATTGTATTCTTGCAAACCAAAGAATCGTCGAGGACAAAGTTTCACTTTTATCCTGCATATTCATTTTTTTTCCCTTGGGTCTCCCTCTTTGTTCTGCCTCTCATACAGATGTCAAGCAGTTAACATGGATTACAGCAGCCGCGATTCACAATAAACCTGGACTTTTTTTCTTATGTGTTTGTGTCTTTTATCCCAACAGATTCATCGTTCCTTGAGTGTGGCTTCGAGCAAGTAGCTTCAATGAAACATTAGATGTATGTAGGAACCCACATTACTACCTTCTTTTTTTTTTTACTTGCATACATAAAACTATTTCAGTTGGGTGAACCTTAATTAACTAATTTCTTCTTTGATTTGGGTCATGCGCAGTTAAGACTTCAGATGAAGGTTATTACAGGACCTGCTGAGTGATTATTACATTTGTGGATTTACATTAAGTACTTTGTTAATTATATATTTAGCTAATCTCTTGGAACTTTTAACTTTCTCAATTGTACCACAAATGAATAGATATTCTAGTCTTCCAGTCTACATTGCATGTGCAGCTGCACTATATCTCCACAAGAGGACAGTAAATATGAATCAGAGTCAGTTTCACTTGAGAATGAGTGTCCTATGATAGAGGCTGTGTGAAATTGTAGCTTGATGATTTATGTGTTGGGTCTGTAAACTGACTGCTCAATTATCAATATGCATTTTGGACTGGGAAGTTATATCAGAATAGAGGTCAAATAATGGGAAACATTGTAAAGTTATCTGGAATTATTTTATTTGTCACTAACACAAGTATCATTTTACAAATCTTTGACTTTGAAACCCCAACAATAGTTCAATATTGACTGTTTAATACTTCATGCTCGGTTACTGGTAAAGTTGTGAATAGCAAGTCTGAAACATTCATTGACGCATGTCCACGAATTGTTAATGGACTTCAAGATAAAGCTTTGTTGAAAGCCCATGACATGGTCATTATCTACCTGCAAACACACAGAAACAGAGCGTTTGTTGACGTAAATATGTTAAATTCATGTTTGTCTGTTATTTAATGATTACTTACACTTAGTTGCCCTATAACTGTAGACATAATGTAGGTGCCTGCCACAATTTGATGATCATGACTTGTAATGTCACGCTGTATTGATTGGATCGGAAGTCCCTTTTGAACAAGAAATAAGGACATGTGTAAAGAGAAATTAAGTACTAAAATCAATGTTTTGCTTTAAAAAGCATTAAAAGTCATTAAATGAATTGTGTCAAAAAAAAGGCCTTAAATGTCATTAAAAAGCATTAAATAGAATTCAAACTGGCTTAAATCAAACATTCTTGTCCAAGACATTGTCCAACTAGTTTTACTGCAGAAGTTTGGAAAAAATCCAAAAATAGTGTCTAGACTGCTGTTTGGAAAGAAATATTTCTATACTATTTCTATCACTATTTCTGTTCAAAAGTTGTCAGTTGTGCCAAATTTGTATTGCATATGGAAATTTATATTAAATACGCACCAATTTATGGCATTTTTGGCATAAAAAATGAAGAATTTGGGCTTTAAAATGGCATTAAAAAGCATTAAATTTGACTTGCTACCGGCATAAACCCTGTGTGCATATGTGAGGGGCAGGGAATTGTATTTGTGTAGTCAAGGGACCAATGGTAGGAAGTAACAAAGTACAGAAGTAACTCCCTTCTACCTCACAACATACAAAAGATGCATTAAAAGTATTTTTAGTTTAACTACAGTAGTAAAAGCTGTCGTAGTTGATTTAAAAGGAGAAATTGAAGTCTGTAAACATCAATCTGTTTTGTTTGACCTTGTTTGGTAGAAACTGCACAGTTCTAAATCTTTTTTTTTTTTTTTAATAATAATAATTTTCGAAATGTGTGTGTGTTCTTCTGCATGTGTGTACTTTTAACCTACTTATGTTAAAAAAGGGCACTTCACTTCATTCCTCATGGCAAGGCATACAACCAGTTGAACAGGTTCTTTAGAGGAGGAGCTAGTTCTTTATTTGTTGTTTTACAGGAGCTAACTTTTATCTTTTAGCTCTATCTCTGGCTCAATTCAGTAAAGTATTATTATACTGTATATCATTTATAAAAAATAATAAGTCAACTGAAATAAATGTTACATGACATAGGTTCTAAAAAGGGGACAATTCTCACTTGTTGGGGCATAGACACACCAGAGAAATGAAGTACTATATACTATATTATCACCATAATAGCTTTTGCACTTACTGTGATTTTTGCCATTATTGCATCTCTCCCATAGTACTTTTGCCCTTCCCATATAGCAGTAGATTCAGGAGTCTGTTCACATTTCAAAGATTGTCAAACACAGCATAAATGGTACGTTTAATATCAAATATGGATTGAATAAGAAAAGTACTTACATATATTTTTTGTAGCTGTGTTCTGTCTGAATCAAACATCTGGTAGTAAAATTTAACAAATTGAGATCCTATCTCGTCACACATGGCCTGCATGGCCTCCATTTTGATGGCTATATGAGCACTCCTGTTGAAGTAAACGGTTAAGTAATGTAGGCGTGTCTGGAAAAAAAACAGGTTAGAGAAGGTGTTGCCAAAAAAAAAGTCTACTTCTACAGCAGGCTGGGACTTGACATCATAGCATTCCAAAGCTTTTACCAGGTGGAGGACATGCTATGTACGAATTGCATCTGTCAAAGTGCATGTTTGAAGAAAAATACTGGCAATTTCTGTTAACAAAATAAACTAAAGTGGAAATGTATAGGATGTGATGCCTATAGCATAGATCATAGGTTTGGGATGATGGCTACTGCCCTTTTGTATTTTGCGTTCAAATATTATCCAAACTTCATTGAAAAGCATCAACATCTATGATCACATCTAAAGTGACCTACAGTATATATGGCAGTGACAGCCCTTCTATATGAAGGGAAGGTGGG
>OMNZ01045385.1:25577-40647 GCA_900303255.1 Lesueurigobius sanzi | reverse complement strand
TGTGTGTGTATGTGTGTGTGTGTGTGTGTGAGGAAGGAGTGTGGGGTGTTAGGCATGTTGGAAACAGAGGAGGCTACAAAACAGAATAGGAGAAATAAATAGATTAATTAAAATAATAATAATAAAAAATAATAATAATGTGTCATCATTCATATTTACTCCTGTGAAAAATGGCCAAAAGATTAAACGAGTATGCAAACTTTTGAGCACAACTGTATATCCTACACTAGATATTTTTGTTCCTAGCAAGTACTCTCACTGATAAATAAATTCAAAGTAACAAGTACAACACTGCAATCTGTCCAAAACAACAATTCTAAACTTCTTCTAAACCAACAAATGAATGCCTTTGTCCCAGTCCTCTTTTCGTTGGCAGTCCTAACCATCATTTGAGACTTCCATCTGTCAGTCTGTGCTCCACTGCTAAACTAAGTGAGAGGCTCCATAACTTTTGAGACGGGTCCTTTGAGAACAATAAAGATTTTAATGGTCTAGATTTTCATCTAAATGGTCCAATGCTCACTATAAGTACATTTTTTGCAAAGTTAGGAAGGAACATTCACAGAAAATAACTAGTGAGTTTGCCCCTTGTCCATGTTGGATGAGCACTGATAGGGAGCAGGGATCTGATATGCGCTGCCCCCCAAACGACCCACTGGGCTTTGTATCGAGCGTCACGCCTGTAAAATGCATAATGAAGCTGCAGCAAGATAATAAGAGTGTGTTTATAGTTTACACAGACAATAAAACACAGATAACAGTGGGTGGGTGTCCTCTTCTAGCAGAGGGCATATCAAATAAAGCTGCTTCTTGTCACACAGAGAATATTTTTCATTATTAAATGGGACAGGGACGTTCTCAGAAAGAGGGTATTGAAGATTCTATCATGTTAAAAATAAAGTTAACACAATAATATCATCTATTTGTCAGATTTGCTGCATATTTGTGGTCCTGTGGTGCATTATTTAACAACAACATAAAATTTGAACATCACTGCCTAAATGTTATTTCAATAGTCAAGATTAGGTCTTTGATGGTGCACTTGATTGATTTCTGTTCTGGACTATAAGAATTCAAATAACAATAATAATATGCTTATATAGTATTATTCCCTTTCTTCATAATCCCAGTAGTTTTTCTTAATCTGTGAATCTGACCATTAGCAGCTTGTCTCTCACAGATGCTAGCTCAGGTCACTGAATTCATTCCTGTTTATGTCTGAGCCAATTCACACACTCTGTTTCAACAAGGACAGCAGCAGATTTAACTTAGATCCAGAAGCAGATGTGTAAGTAGCCGGTTAAGCCACACATATAGCAGGGAATATAGGTGTATTTTCTGGTTTTGGGAAAGAAATGTACCTCGACACAATACGGAATCAGACAACAGCCTTAAACATGGCTAAAAATACCTCCAACCTGATAGTCCTGGCCAAATTTTACTTGAGATCTGGAAATGGGCTGTCCTTTTAAAAATGTTCCTCCATTTCCCATATTTGTCTTAGTTTGGGATATCATTACTAAAATTGAACTGAAGATACTGACTCCCAAAATAGCTCCTCTGCCCTTCTGAGTGGGGAGGCGCCATGAGTGTCCAAATAAGATTTCTGGGGTGGGTAAATTTCCCAATTAGAACATCATACTTCCGAATTTATACTGCTTCCGGCCCCAAGTAGATGAGATTGTCTACTCTGTACAAACTCACAGCTTTCTTTCTTGCTACTCTCTACATACAGTATGAAGTAGTTCTCTGTTCAGCAGTAGCAGTAGTAGGAGGAGGGTTGAGTGAGGCCAGAGGCTCAGACAGCTGTGGTTTTTCAAAATGCTGCATATGTTCCAGCCACAGCTGATCCGTGCACCTCTCACTCACTATGTCTTGCCTCATCACTGCAGCCTCTGGCAGTTTGGTGACTTTTTTCTTTTTTTTACCCTCACTTTGCACTGTATGTCAAGATATTAAACTGATTTAAGCTCTAGTTAAGTCCGTTTACCTGATTGCAAGTGTGGGTCGTCCATTTTATCTATTTATTTATTTATTTAGTTAGTTTGCAAGAGTGGCCTCCATCACACTCTTCAAATTGATTGTTCGTCACTGTATCTTTTGTTATGTGAAAATAAATAAATAAATAAAATAAAAATAGTTGGGATAGTACATGTTACTGAGCCTGACACTCATGTCACATCACGCCAGATTTGCCCAATGTTATCCGTTATTCGCTCTCGCAAACACATCATCCTGGTCCCAGGTGAGACCCTATGTTTATTTATTTATTCTATTTTATTTCAATGGGGATAAACCACCTCCAGTCAGTCATAGTTTTCAACAAAAAACACCATTTAACGTGCAGAAGGGGAGAAAAGGATATTGAACATGTTTTTAGTGGGTGGGGAAACCGGAACACCCAGAGGAAACCTACACAGGGGCTGGGAGAACATAAAAACACCCCACAGAAAGGCCTCACTCAGGTCAAACATCGGACTTTCTTGCTGTGAGTCAAGTGAGCCGTAAACTTCACTTGAGCTTTTAGATACAAGGCATCTTTGGTTGTAACTGCTTCTTGTATAATAATAGGTGCTTTTTCTACTGAGTGCCACTTAATAATGAGAGTGTCAATCTATGGCACAGTTAACACAAAACACACAACTCATCTGTGAATGGTTTCACTTACTGTACTTGCTCCATTACTCAGTCTAGCTACTTTATACAACCTTCAGGACTGATGCTGGAGGACAGTGCAGGCAGAACTGCACTGCACAAACCGATCACTGAGATAACAATGAGCAATTTGTAAAAAGTGGCAGTGCCCCAATCAAATTAATAAAAGGAGTAGAAACTTCAATCACAACACACAAATATTGCCTATATGTGACAGTTAAACACATACCATCAAATACTGAATAAACAAAGGTTTACCAAAGAATGCCTGATCACAAACAAAATGGAAGAATAAAGAGTGTGAGTGGCATAAAGGCAGTGGTAGAAATTAAACGATAAACGGTCAGATTTATATAGCGCTTTTTCTACCATCTTTAGGCATTCACAGCACGTTACATTAAGGAACCACTCACCCATTCACACACCAATGTATGCAGGCAAAGTGGGTGAAGTGTCTTGCCCATGGACACAACGGCAGTGTACACTTGCGGGGATCGAACCGCTAACCCTCCGATTACAAGACGACCCGCTCTACTACTTGCGCCACTGTCGCCCCAAAGCCTCAGCCACAGCCATTTAGGTGAGATAAATAATGCATAGGCCTCCCCTCACACACAGTGCATATACAGAGCAGTGCACTGTATCAAACTGGTACATCAGCTACTTTCAAAATAACACAGACTATTTTTACATATTTCTCAAAATACTGTTTGAACAAAGGGAATGCTGGTTGTTTCCAGGGTCATAAAGCGAATTTGCATTGAGCCTATTTCAATCTGTCCACACAAAGTAAGAGGCAGGTCCTGTCATCATATTATCAAATGTTTCCTCTCTTTCCGTGTAACAATTAAAGTAAAGTTTTCTGAAATGTATCTTTTTATACAACTTTAACAGGAAGCATTCAGAGATGATACTCGCCTTGTAAACACTTGTTTGGTTAGAAATTAAACATATTAAACCTGTTTTGTTCTATAATTCAGGAGTACATAAGGAGCAGTATGTAGATTTCACTTTGGAAATGAGTTACTTGCTTCACCAACATATTGCTAGAGACAAAAGCTTGTATTTCTCATCACTGTCCTGCACAAAGACAGCCTCGTTGGGCCAGTAGTTAAGGACTTTCTGCAGGACTATTTCTTACTGGGAAAATATACAGGAGTGAATAGTGAAATGTACAAATATATCAATCAATCTCAATTTGTTTTTGTCACGCCCACAGGAGTCATCTCAGGTCAGGACAAACACAAAACAAATCAATATCAAACAGATATAACAGGTATACTGCAGATTTATAACCCTTCAAGAGAGAAAAAAGACCAGGCCCATTGTAGTAGTACAGAAGATGAGACAATAATTCAGCGTTGTCGGAGAAGCTTCCCATGTTATCTATTTAGTGTCAATTTGGACAAATAAATCCCTCACCAAGTGATAATGCAATGGTGTGTAATGCAATGGTGGAAGCGTCTGACTTCCTTTTCAGTATGTATTAGTGATCTTACCAGCCATTAAAAGCCATAAAATACCACTCTCCTAAAGGCAGTGACACAAAAGAAGGTGATGGAGTTTTTTTGTGCAGTGAACTCACTCAAATTATCAAAAATATTATGCCAAAAAAGCGTATTTTAATACCTTTATCTTAATTTATTACTAAATTCTACAAAAGGGCCGAGCTAATTATGTGAAAAGGAAACAGACAATGGATGGTTAGCAAACAAATAAGACTTGTGCAAACATCCATGGCTACACACGAGAATACATTTGTCCTCTATGTAAACGGCATAAAACAATAAAGACATTCTGTTCGTCTGAGCAACAGAAATTTAATTCAGATTAATATCTCAAGTATCTGACCATCTCTAATATTGGTTTTGTCTCATGCCATGCAATGTCAAAATAGAAACGCAATCCATTTTCAGCCAAAAGCAGCAGGTCTGCAGCTCACCACCCACAATGACACAGAGAAACCGGTAAGGTGTTGGTGACAGATTGGATGATGGCAGGTGTTTTAACGCTAGTGCTCAGTGCTCCACCTGAACATTTTCAAAGACAGGATGCAGCTCTATGTTTTTACAGTGTTAGCTTAAATAAAAGAAGCAAATGTGGATATCTGCAAGTACTACACAAAGCTGTATTCTGCGCAGCGTCATAAAATATGATCTCAACAGGTACCATAAAAAATCTGAAGTAATGTTTGGATACAAAGTAGAAGCCTATTTCAACCTTGCTGTGACTCACTTCCTGACCCACAAAAGAGGAATTGTTGTTAATATCCACTGCAAAAATGTAGGCAGAAGATAAATAGCGTTAGGAACCAGTGCTAGTATATAACCAGCAGCTCCAGGATATCTCACAGTGAGTCTGGGTGCGGGTTGCAGATACAATTGACAGCTGACATATATAACTGTGGACTTGAATGACTAACATCAAAGAACATGCTCGGCTTGTCAGGTCCGTGTTGACACTGTCCTACAATGTGCTCGACTGCAGATGAGTAAACAGCATCAGTCTTTATCCCATTATCTAAAGGTAGCTTGTATGTCGGGAGGCGAAAATAGAGTGAAACGTGAGCTGCTTGTGTATAAGCATTGATTACATAATGCATGTTGGCGAGCAATCCCTGCTGAATAGGAGCTTTTGGTGCTTCCTGCCTGTTATTAATACATCTATGCCCCGGCTGACTTTGTGACATTTGGCACCCTTTAATTGAATTTCTAACTTTTTAATCCTCCTTTTCTAGATAAAAAAGTTGCGCATAGTGAAAAACGGCATACATTTTAAGTACTAGATTACACATGCACCCATAGGATATATTAGAATGAGACAAAAGAGATAGCACTGATGATCTATTACAGCTCCCAAAATAGATCAGTGCCGATACCACTGTCAAATATAGATTAATGGGTCTGCAAATGAGCAGCCCCAATGCAAGAATCTGCAAGAAAGTCTCTTACCAGAATCAAGCTCAGTCTGTTAGAATCCTTATTTCAGTCAAAAAAAGCATTTGAGACCCGACTACACATCCGAGTTGTGTTTTATGAGCGGAGCATCACTGTCAGGACTGAGGGATTAGGAGAGGATAGTGCTAGTGCCCCCACCTACCCTCCTGTACCTCCTCCCTGCCCTGTTCTCCGCAGCTCCTCCCTGCGGGCACCCCTCACACCAAAATAATGGCTCGGCCCGCTCTTGGGTGATCTATGAGCTGGGACGTGCCATGTGCGGGGGTGCAGGGGGGGTGTGTGACGGTGCACGGGGGCGGGGAGGAGAGAGAGGACGCAGAGAGCGCGGGCAGATGGTGGGAGGAGGAGGTGGAGCAGCAGCACTGCCCCGCTGACAGATGTGTGCTCAGAGGACTTGGTGATGGGGGAACTATTGCTTTACCAGCGTCGGAGTCAGAGCAGAAGACCGTATCGGCAATGTACCACACCCCACCAGCTCTCCACACGCGCAGGTCTGACTCACCGCCAGCACCAAATGTGGGCTAGGTCTGGCACCAAATCTGTATCTGAGAGCATAAAGTGTTGAAATGCAGTGGTAAGTGATAAAATACACCACGCATGTAACAGCAGTGTTCCCCAGCCTGAAGCACGGGGATCCCTGGGGTACGCGGGCACTTAGGAGGGGGACTTGGAATTATTTTGGATTAAATAACAAAGTGAATTGAGTAGTATTTCAATATTAGTTTCAAAGCAGTTATATGAGTGTTTTTTAGTTTTATTTTCAAGAAATAAATATGGGTTTTAAATGATCACTCTCTAGTTTATCAGCAGCACCTTCAACGTAGAGAATAAAAATAAAAGCTGGAAGGGGTGCACAAGACAAAGAAGGGTGAGAACTATGAGTCCAACAACCTACCTACATTGAATAGCATCTAACTTTCATTATTCATTATGGATAATACAGTGATTTAATACAAATATATCATTATTCAATAACATAATGTTACTGCACAAAGGAATCTAGTCTAGGTTTTAAGCTCTATCTATGCTTTTATGCAGTCCAGTGTTGTGATATTCTGCTATACAAAAATAATTAGATATGATTTTGCTGGTCATGTCCAGACAGATTAGTCTCTGATATCGCATTCCTTTTTACTCAAATTCCAATAAAAAGTAACTACAATAACATAGATAGTTTTTTTTTTTTTTTTCCATAAGTAGGTTTTGAAATTATTTCCTTGTGAAGTGTAGCGTTTTTTGTGAAGCTGGTTCCATGTCTTTGCTGCAGCATCGGTGTACTAATGAACACACAATAGGTGCTCCATATGGCCTACTGTAACCACACACTGGTGCTGCTCAAGTGCCAGAGGGCTTAAAATAATAAGACATGCAAGAGAGTCTTACAGTCTACAAAAAGGCAAAAGCAAACTTGCAAAATGTAGATTGTTTTTGTGGTCTAAAATGGGTAAGTTCCATAAAACTATGCCTTACTCATGTGTCATTGGTACAATAGCATTGCATGGCGGCAGTAATGGACATACTACCTCTTTATATGTAACGTGCCCAAAGATCAATAATAAACATTGCACAAAAGTAAAACCTGGGAAATTCAGGTTAAAGACAAACGAAAAATGTCTCTGTATTGTACTTGGACACGCCAGACCCAGAGAAACGTGTCCACACGGGCTGTGTCCGTGCTGGCCTTAATCCCACCCGCTGCTGTCTCCACTGGGGCTCCATCATGTGTGGTCAGTAGATCAGACACTCTCACACACACGCACAAATCCCTAATCGCAGTGGCATACTCTGGCAGCGCAGCGTAAAACTGTGGTAGAGGATTACATCAGATAGATAATCGGGTTGCCACGGAAAAGCCACAAAACAAGAAATACTGTATGTTTAACACAATACTATATTTCAGACTACAACAAAATATATCTTTGTTTAACACAAAATGAATTACAATATGAAAGACCAGTTGGTTTCTGTATTTGCTAATTTGCTGCTCTTTCCTAATATATTCACTTTGTCAACCATATGCTAAATATTTCATTATATTACATTAGACAACATCTCCTACTACTACTAGGTTTCTGCTGGTAAATTAAATATGCAGACAGGTATTTGAGGCAATAAGTATGCACAAAATTGTACTTCTTATTTGGACCAATGACTGATCCACAACTACCTATCTCGCATCGATCCAAAATAAATGCATTTCTGAATTGATCTGGTCCCTCTGGCACCACAAATTAGATTACATCGGACAGAAAAGTGATATGTCCACTTTCCTCACTTTAGCCAAAACCAAATAGCAATTATTAAAAGAGTATTAGAAAATATGACTCCCAAAGCAACCGCAACTTGCACCCAGTGACCTCATTCAACCACTACATGTCTGGTGACTCTGGGATCTCTTTTTTGTAATATTTGGAATTAATTTGTGTAATTTACATGTACTTGACTTATTTTGGGTTGCAAATGGAGGAAGGTACATCAAGATCCAATGAAAAAAACAAAACAACAACACACTACTACTACTACTACTACTACGACGACTACTACTACAACAACAACAAAGTCTACAGACCTCAATATTTGACAGGCAATGTATGAAGTACACTTTCTAATCTCTAACAGCCAAACATAACTGCATGTTTAATGATCTCATAGGATAGGCAATCAATGTTGTGAATCGAGTGGCCCGTGGTGGCAGTGGGGATATGTTACTGTATGTAATGGACAACAAACACAGGTGCATTTTATTGATGGCATTTTGAATGCACAGAGATACCGTGACGAGATCCTGGTGCCCATTACGGTGCCATCCATCCACAACCATCCCCTCATGTTGCAGCATGAGCTTGCCCCATGTGGCAAAGATCTGTACACAATTCATGGACTGAAAACATCCCGATTCTTGCATGGCCACCAAACTCACCAAACATGTCTCCCATTGAACAAGTTTGGGATGGTCTGGAATCACACCTGTGCAATATCCATGCAGTCTAATCAGCATCTTGATATGCCACTCCTGTGATTTTGACAGATTTGTGAATAATATTTGCGAGGGAATGGGGCTATTGTGTATATTCTTAAAAGGTTTTAAGACATTGAGATCACCCAATGAAAAATGAGAGCAAAAACAGAAAATGTTTGGTTTCATTTTTTGACAGGAGGATTCTCCACAGATCAGTCACACAAATCCACAGCACATGCCAAAGATCCAGCCCTTTATTAAGCCCTCCAAACCTCACATATGACAACCACCACCAGCACACGGGACGTCCCACGTGGCCCACCCCTCTGCTCTACTTCTTCACTCGCACTCCTCCTGCATTATAGATCAGACCCAGCCCTTTCCATTTCAGTGCAAGCTGTGGTCCTGTCAGCGAGTTTAGACAATAATTTATGAATCAGTCAATGCTGTGACTCAGTGGAACAAGAAGAAAGCACTGCAAATTCAGCATCCATTGTGGAAATTAGTTTCAGCTAAATAATGTGACTGCTTCACCTAGACACATCTAGTGACAAAACAAGCTCCTTTTGTTATTTTAACCATGAAGTCGGTCAGTCTCTGCTCTAGATTTTGCCAACATTTTTATCTCGTTTTCCCCAGTTTAGTGCTTTTTGTGATTTTATTTCACTATTTCACTTTATTTCACTATTGTAGCTGTGGCATACAAATGTGTAATAGTGGCTTACCAGCACTGAGTGTGGAGTAAATGAACAACAACAACAACAACAACAACAACAACAACAACAACAACAACAACAACAGCGTCGTACTTTGAGAAGCCTGCCAGCTCAGGCTAGTAAACTGCAGTACAAATATAAGCCAGTACGCCATTCCTTTGGGATATTGGCTCTTCTGACTGAAGAGTAAGCCGTCAACTTTGGGAGACTCTCCATTCATCATTTCAGATCATGGAAGTATTTTCAACTGTATACTTTAAATACAAGTAAATTGTATATCCATGAATAAAATATCTGTGGTAACATGTTTGACTGTTTTTGGCATATAAACACTACCATTGGTTGACAACTCTTAAGAAAAGATGTCCAATGTGATAGACATCAGACTTTGAATAAATACTGTGTGATTTGTTATACTTACCAAAATTACTTATATAATATTATAATTTCAAACCCCTAAAATGATTGTGGGATCAAAATCATGTGTATAGCATAAGCATAAATTACTATTCTTGAAGGTAAACAGATCCAACCTCTTTCAAGTCTTTGTGACTAGATGATCTTGTCTGATCTGAGTCTGACACAGAGCACACAGGAAATTATGTTTCCTTTGTGATTGGCTAAGATGGGGCCAATCAATGACCTACATCAATTAATTTGGTACATCAGTCTGTGTAGGTTTTCTGCATAACGCATTTGGGGATCACTTTGCTCTGTCTACACCTAAGATTAAACCTGAGCTGGTTTCTACAAAGTGATACCTTCTTGCTGGTTCTTTCGCACTTGCGTGCTAGGTCAAGGGTGTCTCTCCCGAAGTTGGCAGCAATCCGTCTGTGTAGGTGGCAAAGAAGAGGAATGCAAAGAACATTACATTAGAGAGACAAAACAATTACTTCATAAAAGACTTGGTCAACACCGAAGAGGGAATTCTAGCGGCCCTCAGTCGACTGTGCATCTCCAGCTCAAAGCCACCAAGCACTCATTTGAGGACAGTGAAGTTAAGGTTTTATCGAAAGAAAGTAGATGGTTTGAGAGAGGTGTCAAAGAGGCCATCCATGAATCGCAATGGTGGACTTAGGTTTAAGTTAGATCCAGTCTATAACAACATAGTGAGACAGAAACCAGTTTGCAACAACAACCTTAGACTGAAACCATCTCAATGTCATGCTAATGCGCCTGGACTACTGGGCAGAGCAGGGCCATAGGGAAGTGTCAACAACCTCAGAACTTAACCCAGGGTGAGACAATAGAGAGGCAACGAGCCATATTAAGTATGAATAGGTTCAATCAATCAATCAACCAAAATGTATTTGTATAGCACATGTAAAACAACCATGGTTGACCAAAGTGCTTCACATAAGTTCACTAGGTCTACATTACAACAATATGGAAAACATAAAATAAAAACAGTTGCATATGTACAGCATACACAAATCCAATACAAAGCTACAGAGCACTCAAAGCTCGGACAGTGGTCATGTGCTCACTCAGTAACCAAAACCAAAGAATAGAAATATGTCTTGAGCAAGTTTTTAAATTGATCAAGCGACTGTGCTGCTCTGATGTGGAGAGGCAAGTCATTCCACAGTTTGGGGGCTGTTACAGAAAAGGATAAGATGTTTTCCTACCTTTAGTTCCAAGAGAGGAGGGACTTAGAGGTTAACTCCTCCTTCTGGTTTTGCTCTTAAGAGACCCACAAACGTGTTTGTCTTTATTCACTGAAGACGATCCTTGGAGTAAGGTCGAAACGCCCAACATTCAACTACAGAATAGATGAAGACTGAAGAATCTTTGCCTACACTGGTGCATCAGTGTTTTATCATTGTTTAGAGGCAGATAAAGGTCATGTCCATTCCAATGGACACAGGGTCTAATGGGGCAGAAAGGGTCTGAAGTCTGTTAGGGTTAGGAATATAGATGTAGTTAAAGTTATTGCACGCAGCTGTCTTCAGGATGGTTAGTTTGTTATAACAAAAATCAGTTTCAAAATATGCTCTTCTCTTGTAAACATAAGGATTAGGAATGGGTTTGGGCTAGTTTTATGTAACTTGTGCCTATGGTGGCATTTGCAGTTGATTTAGCCATGCTCTAGACGAACTGCCAAACATTTAGGGAGTCCCCTGTTTCATCATCTGAATTTTACAGGAAGAAAGAGATCTATTAATGATTTGCAATATTGAGGGGTGAAAAAAGGTGCAATCCCCCCATAATACCTGCAGGTTGCTCTCATTGCCCCTTCATCAAACAACTAACAAAATTATATAGTGGTTTTTAAAAGTGGTTTTAAGTAATCTTGGTGTATATACTGTCAAGTCTGCCCACACATGGTCTACTAGTGAAGGCAATTAATTATTTATGTATAGTCCAATCTTTGATTCTTTCCATTAGTGCAGTGCACATAAGAAAGTATGCATATTCATATTAGTGTCCCAATGATAATCACTATCACCAAAGAGAGGATAAGAAGTTGCCAGTTCGGAGGTGAAGATAAGAACAGTGCTGGGATTTCCCTCTTGTTGAGGCTGGAGATCCCGGAGCACTGATGCAGAGAAACATGGAGGCAGGCAGAAGAGCAGGGGAGCAGAGCGGCTTAGATTCTGATGCAATTTGGACAAGGTCTGAATACTTATCAGCTGTGTGTAGGTTCGCTGCTCCAGACCGCCTTTCAACCTGTATGCTCATGACAACACAAATATGCAGCACAACTTAAGAAATCAAGGTCATACCATGTCAAAGATGTTATTGACTGTTTTACTCACCTGGGCATGTTGCAGAATAGTACAAGACAAGCTCATCTCAGGAATCAATTATGATTCTGAATGTAAATTTCTCACAGAAGAAGATTTTACACAACCATTCTATCATTAGGCTATTTTTAAAAGTTCACCCCACCCCCTCACAAAAATACAACAAAAAACATTAGTGTAATAGCATGATGTCTGGTCTGATTTTGAACTGGTCAAAATTGAGCATCGAGCCCTGGCTGATCGTGAGCCACCTTGTTATCATACCATATGGTTGTGCTACTAAAGTCTTTTATAATTGATAGCCAACCTTATAGCTTATTATTAACCAATTTTCAATTGGACCTAGCTTGGTTATGACACGGTCTAAGGGTAATGATCATAAAGAAATCGGCCAAATCACAGGACCTTGACGATGACCATTTGCTGTCCTGCAGTCCGAACTCCGGAGCAAATATTCACCAATCCAATGTGAGACTGCCCTCTTGTGGCCGTAACTCAATGGCACATGATGCTCCCCCTATGAAAAACCAACAAAGTAATCATTAATAATTCCTCGCATGCAAATAGTAAATAGCATGAAGACGTACAATCGCTTAAACTAACATGACGTAACACTTTGGTCTTTTCCGGCCGACGATGCAACGATGGATGCATCAATGATCAATCACTGTGTGACACTGTGATTGATAGGTGTCATAAAATCCACTCCAACATGTCAGCCTCCGGCAGCAGCAGCTACTCACGGGTCTGAATGCGAGCGATAGCAAAGTTGACTAAACTATACAATAATTCACTTAATTTGAATTTCTGAAAGTAAGAGTTAACCTGATTCTTTGCATCCATATCATTCAGTGATGATCTGATCAGGGTTAGGTGACTTCTGCCAAGCTGATTAACAAATAGGCTCACAGTTTAGATTTAAAACAAAATATATATAATTATTATATAGAGAACGTGTGGAGATTATTAATTTTTAAACTACTTTGTTCAATTATTGTACTTTTTTTTTTTTTTAAATATAAAGTTGTAAGATAATTCAACTAAAATGATGATAATTATATTATGTAGCCTATTTTTTGAGTGTTCTTGTCGTTGTTGTACTCAAAGTAAACAACAAAGCTGTGTGTGATAAAATGTGAGTTCAGTGCCGCGGTACCCGCCCTTCAGCTCTCCTATTGGTCGAAAAGAGCCAGCAGCTCTAACACCACAACACCATTGGTTACAATAAACGTCAATCTTGATCAATTCAGCGTCTATTGGTAGTTTGTGCCAGTGCCTTTGTGGCTTTTCTTCTTAAACCAGTCAGACAAGAAAGAGACGCCCAGCTAGCTATACGTAGCGTTAGATTATTGTCACAGCAAGATGTTTTTACCAAGAATGCTAATGCATTTCGTTTTTTGGATTTAGGAGCTGTGTTGGAAAGTGTTTCTCATGTGAGTAAATCTGCTTTTTCCGTTCCGCGTGTGAATGGATCATTGGCCAAAGTGGAAGTAATGGGATGGTGCTGTTGTTTAAACTGCTCGAAAGAAAAGACAAAACTCATGGATTTACGTTTTATCTATACGGAATATCAATGTACAATAGCTGTGTGCGTGTACACCATATAGCCTACACGTACATTAAGCGAGAGCAGTCACTTTTTGAAGTTATGTGTAGGTATTCTAAAGTTAGTGCTGCCCTATCACCGCTAGCATCGGAATCATGCTTTTATGTCTTATCTACTGTTGTGAACTGATAGTGTTTTACATTTCAGTAACTATGTAAAACAAATCCCACATATCTTTAATATTTGGACCTGGAGTCTCTCCACAATGCTTACTAGTTCTGCTGCTGGACAAACATCTGATTAGCTCGGTGGCTAACCACCACCACCACCACAAGCGGTCTCTCCTGTCCTCTGCCATCAAGACAATCGGGCTCTTTTATCATCTTTCTTAAAGCCTTTCATTTCATCCTAAATATGCAGTACCTTGACCACGTGTTACCAGTATACTAAGTCCTAGAAAAGCACATACTCTGCTTTTTCTGACCACAGGGTTAAGCTGTAAACAACACACCTAGTCTGAGACACTGGTGGTGAGAGTGTTCAGGGGATGTAGTTACAGGGCTTATTGTGTTATCGATCAGCTGTCAATGAGCTACACCAGCAGATTACTGAGGCCAGAGGTAAGCACAGTTCAGCTCGACCCCTTCAAATGTCTCCTTGTGATTTAGATGTTGTTCTAAATGCTGCTGTTCACCTGCTGTGTATCTGTTAAGCTTTCAATTTCAAACGGCATAGATCAATGTAGTATTTATGCTCCCAGCTGTTGCATTACTAATAGAAAATCAAACTTGAATAGCGTTTTTTTTTTTTTTTGACATTCAAAGATGCATTACATAAACAAAGCACAATTATATACATATCAGGACTACAAAAAAATGTCAATTTAGTTTTAGACTCTGGCAACAGTCTTTGGTACAGAGTACACTACACTGATTGTTTGCAAGTTTTCTAATCTTTTTGACAAAATGGTCTGTAGTGGGTCCTGAACCCACAGTCTGCTGGCCTGCTATTGGAGGATCATGCTGGGCTAAACCAGATGGCACAATACTGAAGCAGCACTGAGCGTAAAAAGAGCTGCTGCTATGAAGCATTTTAACAAAGGCGTTATTTTGCTCAGACACATTATCTTTTATTTTATTGTGATGTTTTTAAGTTATGTGGACAATATGCTGTTGACAAAGTGACCTCTTTGAATATTTGCAAAACCTTTTCCTCTGCCACACTGGACTTTGACATGTTATGTGTGTCCTAATTGGTTGGAGAATTACTGTATCTTGATCACTTCCAGATAACTATGGTCGTTTTGCTGTTGTGAATGTTGCATGACACCAATTAACAAATGCTTTGTTTTCCTGTGCACTCCTCATGCTTAGTTTAAGTGCTTTCTTAAGACATGACCTCCTGGCAACCTCTTGACCTCATTGAGACATTGACACTGACATTGAGGTTAACAGTATAAATTACTTTGCAGTCATCAATCTTTTCATTTG
>OMNZ01045385.1:9973-25557 GCA_900303255.1 Lesueurigobius sanzi | reverse complement strand
CTTTTCATTTGAAACGTCACGTTCTATAGAATGGGCAGTGTCATATCTGTCGGATGGCAAGTGTTTCCAGATTTATTAATGATAATGTAGTATTCTTCAGTGTTTGGCATGGAACGTGTTTGTGTCAGCTATACAGTATTTGCAAACATGCCGTGATGCATGCATCTATTCTTAACCAACATTGAATATTTTCTCTCTGTTTTGGGAAATGAAAATACTGCAGACTTCTGGAGAGGAGGTGCTCCCAGAGGTGGGCCTCCTAATGCAGTGTGTCTTTGCCCCTCACACACTCTCACGCAGTGCAGTGTCCTGGGCAACAGGGCCAGCGGTTCAGCTATGCTAACCCTGGTAAACAGCCCATGGACTGCAGGCTCTTTACTCCTGCTGCTTTCGAGCCGCTCTGTTGATATTCCACTGGTGAGCCGTGTGAGGTATTTGTTTTGTTGGCTGGATACTTTACTTTGACCCTAATACTCACTGACCCACACTGCTCCACACCTATAATACATAATAGAAGAATACTGTAGTGTCATGATTCAGCATTACTAACAGCATTTAAAAAGACCAGGCTCTACAGACCAAGCTTAAAACCTCTTTACTGCAATTTTATTATCATTTTGTAAAAAACATAACAAAAAAACAACAACATTGTATTATTGCTACTAGCAGTGGCACTGGTACTTTATATCAATAGCACTTATTGTTACAAGTTCCACATTTCAATCTGTGAAATCATGTTGTTGGATAAATGGGTAGAATGACACTAGAGTTGTTTCTATCTATTCTGGCTTTCTATGTCCCTGTCTAGAGGATACTGGATCTGTGCTTAATGGTAGTGTTAGGGTAATTTATGCCGATAGCTTTGCAACTAAAAAATAATTGCAATAGTTGTCAATGCGCCAGTCTATTGCAGTGTTATAGTGTTATATTGTAATTGTATTAAACACAATCTAGTGGCTCTGTGTACGGCCCGGTGCGGTGTGCCTGGTGTGAACTGGCCTCTGAACCGCTGCTTGTGCTGCTGTGTCCAGTCAGGTGTGTGTTGTGCTGTAGCTGTGGGGGATGCAGACCCCCCCTCACCTCCTGACCGTCAGTGCCTGTGCCTGGGTCAGCAGTCTTTGTCGCTGTAAGTCACATGACACTGGCATGAAGCCCCCTAACCCCTCTCTGTGTCCAAGCATCTCTCCATCAGCTGATCTCCAGCCCACCCCCCTGTGTGTTACCTCAGCTGAATTTATATATTTTTTCCATCCATTCCTTGTGTCAGTGAATGCAGTTACAGTATATCTTTTATTGACACTATAGCAGCATCTCTCCATAGTGTCCATTTGAACTTGAACTTGAAGATAAAGGGACTCTTTCATTGAGGGAATCTGAGATGAGAAGAAACTGTTTTGGGGGCGGCATGCGAGAAGTTAATTTCCCATTTGGTGCAAGGAGGGAACCTGTATTAATTTTAGTTAAAGGTTAAAGAATTGACTCCCATTTTTATTTTTAGTCCCACTATGTAAGAAGCCCCTCTCAAACCACCCTGTTGAACTAGTTTTTAGACCAAATATGAAGTCATGTGACTATCAAAGACCATTCTTATGATGAGATGACTATGACCTGACTTTACTGCTCCTCACCAATTAACGAAAATAATGCTACTACTTTTTATAGTTGTTTCCTTGCCAGATTAGTTCACAAATCACATTGTGATACACAGCGACAAATTTGCCATGAATATTTTCTGAGCCCAACTATTTAAGTGATGGGGTTCCTGTGACAAATGGGTCCAAGCTGTACCACAAGGTCAATGCTTTGGCCAAAGATGGGCTTTATCTGCCTCACTATTTGTTATAAGGCTGAGGCTGTGACATCCAATTGTCGTACCACTTAATTACTAAATCATGTATTTGGTACTTAGTGTTGTTCCGATACCATTTTTTTCTCATCCGATCCGATACCGATATTTGGACTCAGAGTGGTCGCCGATACCGAGTACAACTCCAATACCACGGTGTTAATGGAAACACTAGCAAAAGTCTGTAAAAAGACGCCAAAGCCCATTGCACATGGCTCATTCTGCATATAAAATGTTCTGTTTCCACTCTAAAGATTAAATGAAAGAAAAAGAAAAAAAGAAAAAAAAACACAAATGTATCTACTGTGATCATTAGAGGTTTAGTGTTTGTAGAGCCCAGAAAAACACATTGTGGTATCTGATAGGTTTTGGTTCAGGTACTCGCCGATACCTGAAAAATCTGTGGTATCAGTATCGGAACATCCCTATTTGGGAGCGGTGAGCGTTGATAATATGCCTCTAAAATGAATAGATCCCTGACTGTGTCGTCTTGAGTTGCTATGCTTTGCCATGTTGGTGCTTCTGCATGCTGAGAGTGTGAATGAGCCTGCATGCTCCGTCTTTTGTTACTCAGAACACAAGCACAAGCTCTTTGTGATCTGTGAAGCGCACACATCCACACACTCACTTTAGCCCAAAAGCACATGTCAGCAAGTTTGAGTGATTTACGTGCGCGCACAAACAAAGGGCGTGCTTGTGTTGCTGATGCGGCGCTTTCCTCATCAGCGCAGCATTGTCTCAATCCATGAATGTTTACTGCACTTTGATGGTCCACTGCTTTTCTTCTGGAGATGATGTGGCGTGTATTGTGTGGCTGAATGAAAACGTATGCATTGAAAAGGTTGGTTTTGACATTCATATCTTCCCTGTACTTGGTCAACTCAAGTCTGATATGTGGTGGCATGGGCTTGATATGGTCTTCTCATTGCAGATTACATGGAGAGACTTTAGATTTCGTGACTATATGAGCTGCAGAGATTGTGTTTTCCCACCGTCATAAATGACTCACAATGGCTTTTGTCGTTGAAGTTGGAGAGATCGATCCAAGCGACTCCCTGGAGGTGCCAAACAAAGACGCTATGTCGGTGAGCGTCCACGAGAACCGAAAGTCCCGCACCAGCACCGGGTCCATGAACATCTCACTGTTCCACAAGCCTTCACACCCGGACAGCGTCCTGACCCACCTGAACTCCATGCGGAAACAGTGTTTGTTTACGGACGTGACTCTGTGGGCAGGGGACCGCTCCTTCCCATGTCACAGGTATCATGCAGCGTGGATGATGGATTGACTGAACTCACTAATCATATTGGCAAAATCATTTCAGAACTCCAGTTTAACCACGTTATGTACTGATTTTCTCAAACTACAACACACCACCAAATTATTTAGCACCCTGTTTGCACTCCTGTATTGGCTGCACATGAATTTATTGTGCACTCGCAATAAAATATACTTCAGCACAAGTGTATGAACTTCCAAGCCTCTAAATAATTCACTTTGAGTTCTGTAAATACTGCCTGCTTGTTAGTTTGTGTCCTGGCTCAGTGTTTGTTGTGCGTCTGAAGATAACAGTTGATTCTGTGTCCCACAGAGCAGTGCTCGCAGCCTGCAGTCGCTATTTTGAGGCCATGTTCAGCGGAGGGCTTCGGGAGAGTCTGGACAGTGATGTGAATTTCCGAGACAGTATTCACCCAGAGGTAAGACGCTGCAAAGTCAGGAAATCTTTCATCCGTGTTTTTACATATACAACTGTGGCCCTCCTTCCTTTCACACAGTTTAGCCACATGTCCAGCGTACATAGATCCATATTGCCGTGACGTCTGGTGCTATAAAAAGAAACTCATGTGAAAACTGCCCTGTCGCTGTGGATGCTTAGCTGTAAATAAATGATGCTGCTAATGTAAAGATATATTTTATTAATTGATTCAGGGGCATGTTTCACACCATTTCAGTATAATGTAGGCTGAACAAATAAGGGTACAGTATTTACTGGTGTCCAAAACAATACCTAACCCCTCTGCTCCACAATAACGGATATTATCACATTTCACTGTACAATTTGTATGTCTATTGTATATTAAAGGCAGTGCATTTTCCTTTAGGTTTTGGAGCTCCTGTTGGACTTTGCCTATTCTTCGCGAGTCATTATTAATGAGGAAAATGCTGAGTCGCTGTTGGAGGCGGGAGACATGCTGCAGTTTCACGACATCCGCGATGCCGCTGCAGAGTTTTTAGAGAAGAACCTGCATTCGTCCAATTGTCTGGGAATGATGCTGTTGTCAGATGCCCATCAGTGTAAAAGGCTGTACGAGTTATCATGGAGAATGTGCCTGGTTCACTACGAGACGGTAGGCACAGCAAAACGGTGATGGGGTTTATGGCCGTTGTAGGCGCCGGGTCTTTGAGGTCCATTTATTTAAAGGCTGTTCAAAAGAGTTGAAATTAGCCAGTCTGATAACTCGTGTTAACCAAGAACTGATCGTTGAGAGGCAAAAACCTACAATGCGGGGCTGGTTTCACCCGTTAAATACATGTTTGTAAATCAAACCCTGTCACAATTAAGGAAAACCGTCCACAAATTTCTCCATTGTGAGATCAATAAAGTCTTCTCTTATCTTGCAACCGAAATGCCAAATGATTTTTTGCCTGCTCTGCTGTTTTGCTGTTCTTGTGTTAATTTAGTGTTTATTTTGTAACATTTACTGAAAAGCAGAGAAAAAGATGCTTTTCATTGGATCCGACTCAACTGTTCACATCAAAAAATCCAATTTGATCATGAACGTTACATCACTACAGGCACCAAATATTTGGTTGACATTCACTTAACTACTGTATTTTTCCAACACATTTGCAATTTACAATATATGTAGAAGCTACTTGTTCAGCACAAACCAGAAACTCTATGATGGGGCCAAATTGGCACAAGGCCTTGCATTCTAACCTAATCGTCTGTGTATTAGCCTGGCAAGCGTTAAATTAAATAATAGTTTCCTTTGCACAGGTGAAAGTTTTTGCTCTTTTTGAAAGTAACTTGGCAATGGATAACAACTACAAAGATTGTGTGGTTTTGGGAATTCTTAATCTCATCTGCTGATTGTGCTGACTTGGCTCTGCTTTCACTTTAAACTGATTGGATCAATAGAAGTTTTTGCATGACATTATACAGCGCATAAAACCGCTGAGGAAGCACTTTTTACCCACAGTCGGAGTCAGGCGCTATGGCAGCCATATTGAAGTTGTCTTCTCGTTCCAGCAGGATTCGACGCTAATGAAAGTATGTGTTCATGCCTAGGTTCGAGAGTCTGAGGATTTCTACAGTCTGTCCAAAGACAAGCTGTTGGAGCTGATACTGAGCGACGAGCTAGAGATTGAGGATGAACAGGTGAGGCCTCTTTTTTGTGGTTCTACATTTTTAAAGTTTAGATTTGTTGCCTGGAAAAATGGCAATAAAGACCAAGGTGATGAAGATAAACCAAGCGCACACAAAACATGAATCTATGCAACAGCTCCATTCAGGATGAAACCTCCTTTACCTACCTTGGCAGCATGGTAAGTATATCTGGCGGGATGGAGGAAGACATCCAAGCATGGTTTGGCAGTCAGGATAGCATTCAAGCTGTGGAACAAGGTGTGGAATTCAAGAGGAATAAAAATGACACAAAAATACAAAATTTTCAACTCAATTCTGTGTTCCCGTATGGCTCAGAGATGTGGAAAAGTCCTTTCTTTCATAAATGGATGCCTCAGAAGGATTTTTAGAATAAAGTGGCTAACAAAGACCTCTGGGACGAGGCAAAACAACCGCCCCCACTTGTCGAAATCAAGAAAATGGACATGAATCGGCCGTACCCTCAGGAAAAAGAAATGTAACAGGACAGGCCTTGAGATGGAATACTCCTGGAAAGAGAAAGGGAGGCTGACCATGTAACACCTGGAGACAGTCCTGGGAAGAGGAAGTGAAGGCATTCCATGAGCAGACTTGCACAGGGAAGAGAGAGATGGAAGGAACTTTTTTTTTTAAAGCATATTTAATACCTTAATCTGGTGGGAAAATGGAGGTAAAAATTGCTCACCTAATTACCTAGTAGATGAAAGCAGACAACACAATGCCTAAACTAAAGTAATCATTCGTTGCAGCCCTTTTTGTGTAACCCACAACATGCTTTAGGTACACGAGTGTCCTGCCGTCTTCAAAGGGTCGATGGCTAAGGGGTAATTTTTCAGCAAACCGCTAGACGTTAAACCACACATGGAAAGCTGCAACATGAAACCGTCACCATGGTTATACCACAAATACACCATTATGAGAAATATAACCGCCAAGGATCAATTTCTAAAGAAAAAGCACTCAATTGACCAAAACATTGTGGGCACATCTCGCTGTATGTGAGCGATGTAAGTGGAGTGTGCAGCCAATTGTGTGTAATTACAGTACAAAACCAAGCCCCCCCCAACACTGGCTTCCTTTTAACAGACCCGAGTGCTTCTCCGTGTTTGGCTATTCCTTCTGCAATCTCCACAGGACACCATCTGCTTCTAAGTCTGCAGTAATTTGCATATTGATTTGGCGTAGATTTTATGTCAGAGGCCCTTCCTAATACAACTTTCACAGTAGCCACAAATCACCATTGGCCTAAATAGTCGCAATAAATAAAGCTGCATAACCGTTTGCAATAATATACACCATAGGCATATAAAATATAATAAAATATGCTGACTGAATAGTGATGAGCAAACGCGTGTCTTTTGTGCAGGTGGTTTTTAACTCGGTGATGCGGTGGGTACGCTATGACTTGGAGGGGCGACGTCATTACCTCCCAGAGCTGCTCAGAGGCATCAGACTGGCCCTGCTGCCCTCGGAGTGTCTGCTGGAGGCTGTGGCATGTGAGGAGCTGGTGATGGCGGACAAAAGGAGCAGGTCAGGACAATAAATAAGTGATCCTGTATTCTGAAGTTGTTTGTCTGTGTTTTCCAGGGCACTTATTGCACACTTATTGTGTTTTAATTGGAGCAAAGTACATTGCAGCACACATGAGATTGTAATTGGTGGTAATGGCGTGGTAGCTGGAATAACAAGGGGGTACATGTTTACTGGTAGTTTACTATACTTAGGTGGGGATAATATTAAGCCTATTACCATGATATACAGTTGAATGACAGGTTTGACTGTATATCATATACTGTATCTCTTTTCCGATAATCATGGTCAATAATACAGTCAGGACGGTAGAGGACAGCACTTGGACCACAAATAATTTACTTTTAATGATAGTATCTTGTGGTTCATTTATTCCTTTTGGAAACAGGACTGTGGTTTGTGTGTGTTTAGTCCGAGTCCTGTATTTCAGCTGAAGTGAGTTTTTCTTTGCTCCAAAAGAATTTTCCTGTCATGGTCATGTAAATGTTAGATCAGGGACATTTGAGCAGTTTCTGTTTCATTATGATTTCAAAAGAGTAAACTCAGTTCTCTGACAATAAATGGCTTCACACAACCACTAACCATGAGTGGAAAAAAGATTTGTGTTATCATTCATGTTCTATAAAAAATGGCCAAAAAATTAAAAGGGTACGTCAACTTATGAGCACAACTGTATCTAATATAAAGAAATGTGGAGGATGTAGTTGTTTGTAAAGCAACACGTTTCTTTCAAAATAGTGATATACTGTAGGTTAATATGTGCAATATATTATGGATCATTGCAGTATTGTCAAATCGTGAGGTAATCATTATCATGAACCATGTATCTCGTATCTTATCGAATCATGACGTACCCAGAGGTTCCCACTCCTAGTGTGTCCCTTTTTCACAAGTAATTACTGTTACACTTTAAGGCACCATGCTATTACTGTGCTTTAAAGGCACTATACCTGATTTTTCATCATTTTTTAAATTGTAAATAATGGAAGAGGGAGCAGGTAAAATAAATTGATAGTTGTGATCCAAACTCAATCCTAACTTTGCCAACAGATTTCTAAAATCCCAGTTCTTCTTAGAGATGAGTTTATAAGTCCATTTCACAACTGGCCGGGTCACTTTTTAAGGTCATAGTCACAGAAATGCAAGAAAACTAGCCTGCAAACCATGAAATTAACAGTACATACTTTATTTACATGTACAGTATTTCCACAAATGTTTGAGTTTGCAATATACTAAGAGGAGGACAAAACAATTTCATTTCATTCCACTACTAGGAAAAAAAATCGGGTATTGTCCTTTTCTTTTTTTAAAGAAAAGTATACAGAACAAGCACACAAAGTCAAAGATGAGCTTCTTCCACATGATGAAATTATAGTACTGTGTCAGAAATATAAATGATAATGCCAAAATTCACAAAATAAGCAATTCATCAAACTAAAACAGCTTCCTCAGTTGTGGTAAGGTTCCAAATTTCATATTGTGTAATTTTCATTCTGTTGTGCCTTCATGTTTGATACATGTGGTGGATCTATTTTCTGTGGAACCATAAAATATTCATAACTAATATTGATTTTTCTTCACAAACAGTTGGAATACCCGCGCAATGTTTGGCTGGGCTTGAAGATGCTGTTTAGCTGCACCCTGTTACACCAAAATCAATCAAAAATATGCACCGAGAAGCATAGTTTTATTATTTGTCTAAAAGCAGACACCGTGCCGCTGCCAAACGCTGTATGAGTCATCTATTTAGCATCAAACATATTTTCTTTGTCGCCGTATCTCTCTGTATAGACTGCCAGAACGGAGAAGATCCGTCTGGGCAACTGGAACTCCTGATTAGCACCCAACTGCTCTGAAAACTAAAGTAGCACTTAGGGAAGACGCGGGGATTAAGATGATTAAGGAGTGTGAGATGTGTGTCAGCTGATGGAGAATTAGGCCCAGGCTTTTAGTAAGAAGATTAAGAGCCAAACTTTGCGGATTTCTTTAAGTAATGATTTGACTCTCTCCCGTAGATCCATAGTCGAAGAGGCCATGCAGTGTAAGAAGCGAATACTTCAAAACGATGGGGTCGTGACCAGCCCTTGTGCACGACCACGCAAGGCAGGACACACGCTGCTGATACTGGGAGGACAGACCTTCATGTGTGACAAAATCTATCAGGTATCAACAAACGGTCAATTCGTCAATGTGGGCAACAGGAAAAACAATAATGGTGATGGGATTTGACGAGTGAAGCGAGTAAGAATGAATGAAACTAGGCAGAGGTTGTGAGATACCGTAACATTCCAATACATTCTTTTTAAACACATACTTGGGAGATTTCATTTCATGCACAAGACTCTCGTAGGCAAAAATTCTTCAGTCTTCATCTGTACTCTAACTTAGTTAACTCCTCCTTGTGGTTTACTCTTAAGAGACTCATGAGCGTGCTCAAGTCGTTATTAAGCTTATGACGATCTTTGGACTAAGAATGAAACGTCCTGCACTTCAACTACAGCGTATAGATGAAGACTGAAGAATTTTTGCCTACGATGGACAACTCCTGTACGACTGAGAACCTACACAAACATACACAAGACTGTTCCATAAACCTTTGATTGAAATACATCTTTCCTTGAGTGTTGTTCTGAACCTGTGTTTAGTAAAATACCTCAGTTCCTTTTAATTCATATCTACTTTCTTTCTTATGCTGCGTTCACACCAAAGGCTGTGTGGACGGCAAAAGCGTCGGTTTCACGTTCAAAAAAATATGGTAGATGCACGTCGAGGGGCGTCCTGACTGAGATGCGCGTTTGAAGCTCATTGACTCATTTCACCTACCGGGATGAATTCGAGAAGAAGTGGGAAAAGAGCAAAAACAATGGAGGAGCAGCTAATGGAATCGCAGTTCCCTCGTCGTAGCATCACATTTACAGCATTTACGCCCCATCTATGCTCTCACAATCAATCATACTGCCATTTTAGCCCACTGGGAAATATTGGGTGTTTCTCAATTGCCAGGATCCTTGGTGTCTGAACCACTTCAAAGGAGTCTAGGTCATCAGAGCGCTGCCAAGTGCTGTTCCAATAGCACTGATCGCAAATGACATCACATTCATAGGTCGGACAAGAAAGGCAACACGTGCAGAGTGGTTGCTATGGTTACCACATACTCTCCTCTCAAACATCGCGTTTTACCACCCCTGTAGTAGCGTACAGAGACGCAAGTTTGTAGTGCGATCAAAGTCATCTCAACTCAGTGTCTGACCAGCTAACACTAGTTTGTTTAGAATTTTCACACCCACAAAGCTAAGCGCCAATGGCTTCCTGAAGGCTGTATTGTTGTAGACTGTGTTTAACAAAGACGTACCTGCAGAGGTGTTGCTGTTGCTGGGTCTGGATGATCAATTGTTATCCCTTTTCCACCGATGAAATGCAGAGAGCAGTAAATCCCTCTCGCTTGTACCCAACGTTGGCATTTCTCTGGATTTCTTCCAAGCTCAGGAAATGCAATGAAAAAACTCCCCTCATGGTCACAGTGTCCATATCGCAAGTCACACGGCAGAAAGCAGCAGGGTTTGATTGTTACTAATAGCGCTGTTAAGGCAATATTCCCGTTCCTACAAGTGCAGTTCACACACTTCAGCTCCACAGGTCCCAAAAGTTTGTCCGACCTGTAGGTGGCCGCAGTGCGCTGTTCTAAAAATAGCACCTGTGGATCCTTAGTTAAATATTACCCACAATGCACTGCAACTTTGTTTTTATGCCAACTTAATTTAGCGCTGAAAACACACCTAAAAATGAAGTCTTTGTCTTTACACATTAAAATAATAATTTGCTTTGTCCAACGTTTGTACAAAAAATAACAATTGAAGTGTTACAGGTCAAGTAGATTGACATTTTGTATAATGTGGTACATTCAAAGTTGATCTATAATTTTAGGCCTGTATATGGTTGAGCGAATGTATGTCTGCATTTTTATTAGCGATGAACAGACCACATATGATATTTCATGTTTAAATTCAGTTCCTTGCAAATAATTTATTGTAGACTTTTTATATTTTATTTTTTTAATTTAAAACAAAATTTTGAAATATTAAGAAACTGAAACAAAACAAGTTTACAAACTACTTTCTGGCCACTTTCCACTTGCATTTGTAATTATAAATTGATAATTTATCAAACAAAGTGGTCTTTGGAGGAAGGATCCTGGCAATTGAGCGCTGGTGCCTGTCTCTCCTCAGCTGAGGAGCTGACAGGACGGTACAACCATGTAGAAGAGGTGGGATCCCTACACGCGCTCATCTCCAGACTTTTAACGTGCGTGTCCAGCGTCTTTGACAGTTGTCACCAGCGTCTCTCTTCAAAATACACAAGCTTCCAAATAGAGGCGTTTTGAGTGTTTTTGCTGTCCAAAAAGTCTTTAGTCTCAACGCAGCATTAATGAATCTGTTTTGCAAGTTGTTGGGTAATTTTTTCTGATGAGCTTTATACTGTACATAGTTTTTAGAAGGTTGTATTCTACCAATTCATTAAATTTCAAGGGTGACCTAATTGTATCTGTTTTTAAATGTGTGTAAACAAACCTGAATACTTCTGTTTAGTGTTTTTGTCATTTAATACAATGTTAATCTAATCGCACACATAGTGAAATGAGTGACGGGCCATTCCAGCTGTGTTTTAATCACTGCTCTTCTGTTTTAGGTCGACCACAAAGCTAAAGAGATCATACCCAAGGCAGACCTGCCCAGCCCGAGGAAGGAGTTTAGTGCCTGTGCCATCGGCTGTAAGGTTTATGTGACGGGCGGGCGAGGCTCTGAGAACGGCGTGTCCAAAGACGTGTGGATTTATGACACTGTCCATGAGGAGTGGTCTAAAGGAGCACCGATGTTAATAGCCAGGTCTGTGCTCTGTTGACATAGAAGCCACGCCACATGGTTGTAGTCCGTGTTGTATGATCAATTGCTTGTCTTTCTTTTGCAGATTTGGACATGGTTCTGCCGAATTGGAGAACAGTCTTTACGTTGTAGGAGGACACACGGCAATAGCAGGTGTATTTCCTGCTTCGCCATCTGTCTCACTAAAACAGGTAGGCAACATAATCATTGCAAACGATTTAAAGGTTCTTCAGTGTTTGCCTTGAATAGGTATATCTTGGTTTGTGATTCATCTTCAATCTGTTATTGCATTTCAAATATTATTATTGCTAATTTTCTAGGTTGAGAGATATGACCCTCTCAGTAATAAATGGACGATGATGGCTCCATTGAGAGATGGAGTAAGTAATGCAGCTGTAGTCAGTGCCAAACTTAAACTCTTTGTTTTCGGGGGAACCACAATTCACAGAGACAAGGCCTCCAAGGTATGTTGATTTCTACTCCAATTTAAATAGGTTACACTAAATGTGGGCAATATTTATATAAGATAAGACTTTATTGATGTCACAATTGAGAAATGTACTTGTTAAAAAACAGGATCACACAGGGGGGTGCAAAAAGTCAAGAATATTGTCTACTACAGGGGTAGGCAACGTCAGGCCCGGGGGCCAAATCCGGCCCTCCAACATGTATCCTCTGGCCCCTCAGATGGTTTGAGAATACATATTATATATCCATTAAAATACACCAAAAATGCAGAAAATCTGACCAATTCCTGCAAAAGTTTCCATGGGGAGAACCTCCATAACCCCCTGTTTGGTAAAAACAATTAAATAATTAAAATTGGGGCGAAATGGGGAAGCTCGGCCCCTGTTTTGTGGTTGGAAAGAATGTCGGTCCTCAGTACAGTGAACTTGCCTTCCCCTGGTCTACAAGATAATATCAAAATTGTTGTTTGGAAGATATATATTTACAACATAGAGTATATCTTCATATGGTATAGTAATGTTATTATCCTGCACTTTTGCAGTTTATTCAAGGCAATTATCTTTTTGACCTCACAGCGATCTAAATTAATACATTTACCAGCACATTTTTACATATTTTTGATAGTTCGCGCAAAAATATAGCTTGATCATAGTTATCGAGAAAGTCCCCCCTAAATATTGAGATCTAGATTTTTGTTAGTAGCCCACCCCTAGGTTACACAGATGCTGCATAAATACGCACAATTAAAGTATGGCACTTGATACAATTGAACTTCATTGTTGCCCACCTTTACCCTTAGCAAAGTCTTGGTGTTTGCAGGTCCAGTGCTATGACCCTGTGGGGAACCGCTGGACTATAGCGGCTGAGTGTCCTCAGCCTTGGCGTTACACCGCTGCTGCCGTTCTGGGGAGTCAGATCTTCATCATGGGAGGAGACACTGAATTCACCGCTGCCTCTGCTTATCGCTTTGACTGCGACACGAACCAGTGGAGTCGAGTGGGCGACATGACATCCAAACGCATGAGCTGTCACGCCGTAGCCTCTGGGAATAAACTGTATGTGGTGGGAGGGTATTTCGGGACGCAGAGGTGCAAGACTTTGGACTGTTACGATCCCACTTCAGATAGTTGGAACTCCATCACAACTGTGCCTTATTCACTCATCCCTACTGCCTTTGTCAGCACATGGAAACACCTACCTGCCTAAAGGAGAAAGCTACTGGGCGAAGCGTTCAGGTGAGTCGATGTGAGGAAGTGTCAAACATGCTTTAGTTTAAGAGTGGAAGTATATGGTGACCTGTTGTATGCCTTTACCGGTGGTTAATGTTACTTAGAGGTGGTTTGCTTGTATTATAAACTGAAACCGTATACCTAGGGGCCTCTCATTTGAAAAGTGAGGAGCACACACACCTGTTTGGGGATGTCATTTAATTCTCCCAGGGCTAAAATGTGTGCCTCAAGGTCGCCCAAAAGGAGAGGCTTCTTTAGGAGTGTAGCTAGCTACCAGTATTAAACAATTGGTGGCTCAAACAATAGGTTGTGTTCACGTTATATAATTCTATTTCAGTTCAAGGGCAGGTGCCAATACAACTCTATGGGAGAGAAAATTGACAAATGTTGTACTTGATCAGTATTGGATTCACAAACCTGCCATATTATTATTATGGTTGAAATCTCTTTCTACTGGCCAACAAAATGTATATGTATAGCACATTGGTTATGCTTCACATAAGTGCACCAGGTCTACATTACAAAAATATGGAAAATACAAAAAAAAAATTATAATTGCACATGTACAGCATACACAAATTCAATACAAAGCAACAGAGCAATAAAAGCTCGGACAGCGGCCATGACATGTGCTCACTCAGTGATCAAAAGCCAAAGAATAGAGCAAGTTTTTAAATTGATGAAGCGACTGTGCAGCCCTGATGTGGAGAGGAAAGTCATTCCACAGTTTAGGAGCTGCTACAGAAAAAGCCCTGTCTCCTCTGCTCACAAGCCTGGAGCAAGGGACCTCTAGCAGGAGCTGATCAGAGAGCTCAGGGCCCTGGCAGGAGCATAAGGCCGAAGAAGCTCAGACAAATACATAGGAGCTGCACCATGAATACATTTAGAAACAATCAGTAAAAGTTTAGACCTAATCCTAAAATGTACAGGTAGCCAATGAAGAGCCTGATATGGAGGAGTGATGTATTGTCGCTTTTTGGTTCCTGTAAGGAGACTGGCAGCTGCATTTTGTACCCCCTGGAGGCGTCGAATAGCAGACTGATCAAGACCAACGTACAATTGCAGTTATCAAGTTGCGTAAATAAAGCAGAAGTCTCTCTTTAAGTATTAGTATATGTTGGGAAATATCAACAAGTAGATAATGTGTGGCAATAAGTCCAATGCACCCAACACATAAAAGCACAAACTTCTAGAACTGCAGTATAAAAAAAGGCATTTCAAGATTCAAGAACATTTTATCAAGCTCAAACATGCCCATAATCTCAGGTGATTCTGTATCTTAAATCCAACTATTTTGTTCTGTTTTGTACTACCCTGCATCCACACTGTTTCCAAAAAACCTCGCTTCCTATTTTCAGCTCCTCAAAAATGTCTATGTAGCCTCTGTTGATCCTAGAGAAAGTCCACAGGCTGGTGCAGCGGGAGCTTGAATATAAATATCCTCGCTCATATCCATCCTCTGCTCGAAGCCGCCCCCACTCTCTCAAAAATTGATGTTGTGAAACCGGATTCCCTCCTGCCGCCGCCGCCGCGATCATACCTCATATAGCCGTGTGCGTCTCTGTGCTTTTGTAATAACGTTGGGCATACATTCAACCAGTGTGCACGCGGCGTCTGTTGTCGTCCTTAAACCTCATAAGCCTGGATTAATTTCCTCTAAAAGTGCGTGATATGGGCCGGATTGAGCTTTGGCTAATGGCGGGTGGTGGTATGAGTTTTAGTGCTGCACTCGGCAACAGTAGAGGCAGGATCCCCAGAGCCTGCAGAGCCAGGCTAATTGCACCATTGACTGCTCATAGTTGGCACCACTCATCTCATTTTGTTTTTCTTTATTTCATATCAGGACATGAATTATGGGGCCAATAAGCCTTTGACGCTGTTTGTTTATTTCAATCATGCTTTGCTTTGAAAATTGCATTCTCCACACCACACATTATGTATGTTTTGGAAGCTTATCCCACGCAGACCTTTGTATATAGACGCTGCAGGTGAATTGGGGGAAAAAAATGACTTTAGGGATATCAATATGAAACTTTTGCTTTATATTACTATATTACTAAGTAAAATAAAATGTATTGCCATTTTATGTTTTCATATAAAAGCTAGGTATTTTATGCATAAACATGACATGGGACCCAGTGGCCTCTGGTCAGCCTGGAGCCTGCATGAACAGGGCCTGGTTTACTCTGGAGCTACATATTACGCTTCAGTCTGATCCTTTTTCGTTCACATTGGGACATGG
>OMNZ01045378.1:0-17541 GCA_900303255.1 Lesueurigobius sanzi | reverse complement strand
TATTCCTATGAAGAGTTAGCCGTGTCTTGTTGAAATAAACAAATATTTAAACAGTATGTAGCTGAAAACATGCAACTAATCACTTACAACATGTAAAAAAACTTTACACAGGATGTAAATGTAGATGTTTTAGCCCTGAAGCTAAAGGCTAATGCTAATTTGATGCTAACAAATGGTAAATAGCACCACAATCTGAATATTTTTTTCATGAAACACACTTTACGTTACATTTATTCAAGTTTTCTTCTGTTTTTTACGTGTTATTTTGCATTTAATTTGCGTCTAAATGTGGACAGAAAGTGGTCATTACCCTGCACTGGCCAACAGGAAGTTAAGTGTATTCCATGCACAGAGCCTGTTGTGAACTGAAGGAAAGGGACTTGAGCAAAGCTGTGTTTCTCCGCAGCAAGTTCAGCCATGAGAACATCGTGCGCTGCATCGGAGTGAGCCTCAACATCCTGCCGCGCTTCATCCTCCTGGAGCTGATGACCGGGGGAGACATGAAGAGCTTCCTGAGACAGCACAGGCCACGAGCAGTGAGTGCAAGAATCAAACACTTTATTGTGAGCATGAATGCATTAATAGATTTGTTTATTTATTGTTTTGGCAGCCCTGGTCCTCCTTAGACTCCCCTTATTGCAGTGTGCGCGGGATGAGTTTAGTTCTGACATGTGCCTCTGTGTCCAGGGCCAGGCCTCCTCCCTCACCATGACCGAGCTGCTGCAGATGGCCCGGGACATCGCCTGTGGCTGCAGGTACCTGGAGGAGAACCACTTCATCCACAGGTGAAGCCCCACACCGCACCCCCACAGCTGCACCAGTCTGTGTCATGTGTCAGGTTTACAGAGGAAGCCAGTAAAAAGTGCACATTTTAGGTACTTTTACTTGGCTACATTTTAGAGCCTGTATCTGTACTTTCTACTCCACTTCATTGTTGAACTGCAGTATTTTGAAGAGTGGTTTAAACACGGTGAATCTAAAGCGGCCGTTCTGATCAGAAACATCACAATTTTATCGTACACCAGCGGCTATTTCAGTCTCGGTTAGACCTGGTTTAGTCCTGGTTTAGATCTAGTACGGTTTTAGAACCCGGTTTTGACCTGGTTTAGTTGTAGTTTGATACAACAGCACAATTCTTCACTTTCAATAGTTCAAAAGTCTGTGTGAAATACTTTTTTTGGTTTGTTTTTACTACATAATTCATTCCTTATGTGTTCACTTTAATGCCTTCAGCGAGAATCTACAATGTAAATAGTGTTGATAATAAAATAAACCAATAAAACTAATAAAAAACTTGTGACTGGTTTATATGTTGGTTAACCGCTATGTTGACATGTAGTTCATGTATGTAGCTTCTGGGGAGTCCCATAAAAATAAAAAATAAAAAATTATAGACTAGCTTAATGTGAACAATATTTGCACGTGTAATATTGTCACATGTGATTTTTAATCATCAGGTCTACAGTCAATTCCATAACAGTGACAGCTCATTGTTTAGAGTCTGGAAGAGTCAAATGGATTTTTTTTTTGCTGTTAAATAGTGCTGAAGGGGAAAGTATTTGTTTGTTTTCTTTGAGTTTCACTTCAAAAGTCTTGTCGACATGCAGGAACCATATGTGTATGAACTAGAGCTATTTTGAGATTCCTCACAATGCAGCAAAAAAAAAAAAAAAAAAAAACATTTTGCCGCATGGACCAGCCTGACCTTAATAGAGACAATGCAGGCAAAACTCGTTTTGCTCCTTTAATATATAAACTTTCACCCGAAAACAATGCAATGTTGTGGCGTTCCTGTCTTGTACTTGACAATATTTTTTGAAGGTTTGCTCAGAAAGTCTATTCATATTACCTAGCCTGATTTATTGAGTTTTGAACCCCAAACATCAAGAGAACATTAGAATTTTTACAGATTTATTCACTAATAAGTAGTTTATTCCAAAATTAAATATATCATATCATTACATACATTTAAACCTGGCTCCATCCATTATTTAGATTTCGGTGCCAAAAATGTCAGCAATTTTGACAATTTTTACACATAAAATCCCTTATGAAAACATAAAATGACGGAAAACTTGCAATACATTTTTTTTCACATATTTATGTCAGTAATATTCAGCAAAAATGTCATTTTTTTTCCCCTCTTCACCTGCAGTGCCTTTGCCTTAACAAGGGAAATTAATTCTGTTATAGATAACCTTAAACAATTGACAAGAATATTTCGATTTTACCCTTAAAACCGGAGACCCTGACTAAATCTTTCCTTTCCTTCTGTAGAGACATAGCTGCTCGAAACTGCCTGCTCACCTGCCCAGGACCCAACCGAGTGGCAAAGATCGGGGACTTTGGGATGGCCCGAGACATCTACAGGTCAGTCCTCAGTGCGACAAGCATGGAAGGCTCCGGAAACCTCTGCTTTGTGTAACGGCCCGTGTCTCCTTCAGGGCCAGCTACTACAGAAAAGGGGGCCGAGCCATGCTTCCCGTCAAATGGATGCCACCGGAGGCTTTTATGGAAGGGATCTTCACCTGCAAAACTGATACATGGTAAACAACATGAAGCTTGGCTAAATGTAGTATGAGGAAGTTTAACATGACAGTACAACATGCAACTGGCTTAAAGGAAACTTTTGAAGCATGAAGACATTGTGGCGAGGTGCTTATCATTCTCCTGACATATAATAGCTTTACAGAATCATCCAGCATATGGACATCCAGGAAATGGAAGTCAATGCAGACAGGCACATTCAACATTTAGTCTTTTATACAGTTGTTCGTCATTCTGAGGCCATGTTGTTGTGCATGTCTCCCCCTGGAGGTCGTTTGGAGTGCTGCTCTGGGAGATTCTCTCTCTGGGATACATGCCTTACCCCTGTAAAACCAACCAGGAGGTTCTTGAGTTTGTCACCAGTGGAGGCCGGATGGACCCTCCAAAAGGCTGCCCTGGCCCTGTGTGAGTTACATATATCCAAATCTTATCTGTTTGGACTATAATTTTAACACACTATGGTAGTATAGAAAATGTGCTAAATGTGTCAAAATGCCATTGCACTTTGTTTAGCTATCGGATCATGACCCAGTGCTGGCAGCACTGTCCTGACCATAGGCCTAACTTCTCAACAATTCTAGAGAGAATCAACTACTGCACTCAGGTAGGAAATGTCTTGATGGTGAAGTACTTTTTTGTTAGCTGTAATTTACCACTGAGTGTCTCCGCAGGACCCAGATGTGATCAACACTCCTCTGCCGGTGGAGTATAACCCAGCCCAGGAGGAGGATGCAGTGATACATCCCTCTGTACAGCCCTCCTCCAGCCTGACACCTCTGCCTTCTCTCAGTGTGTCTCCTGCCCCTATTCCCCCACAGCCGGCCAAACCATGTTTACTCCTGCACCGGGCCCAGCCCCTTCACCACAACACCCCAGAAGTAACGCCAGGCCCCTGGCTACACCCTGAAGCTCAGAATAAAGCCAGCTCTAGAGAGAACTCCACCTCAGGAAGTCAAAGACTTAAGAACAAAACCAAGAACCTGTGGAACCCCACGTATGGCTCCTGGGTTCTGGACAACTTTAGGGGGAAAAAGACACTGGCCCACACTCAGTCGATGCCCCTGTCTGCCACCAGCTGCCCCTCTGAATACACTGACACAGCCTGTGGTGGGACAAACGACCTCAACACAGGGGCGTCTGCTGTGCTCTCCCATCGACACCCTGTAGGGGGCGCCTCAGGGAGCTCTAAGGCTGGAATGGACCTGGCTAAGCTCCAGAGCTTCCCTTGTGGAAATGTCAACTATGCATATGAGGAACAGAGCTACGAGGCAGAGAGCCTGCCTTTAATGAAGGCTAAAGCCCCAGAGGCCATGGCCAACTCTGCACTTAGTGTGTCTTTAGGCAGTGGCCTGGGGCTGGGCCTCCATAGCTCTGTCACAGCCCCCAAACTACTCCTGAAGAGACACGCCAGCTACGGACATGAGGATGTGAGGAGGCACGGCAAAGCTGACAAACCGCCAAGGGACAGAGACTCAGGATTCTCTCTGTCTGAAGACCTCAGCGTAACCCCAATCTGATCCACACGGGACCATACTGCCCTGTGTTCAGCTGATCTCACACTGAAATGCTGGAAGTTTGCTCTCCTCAATCAGTGCTCCATGCTTTAGTTCGCTGTAAGGTCTTTATTTTACTATGTTTTAGTTCATATGAAGTTGATATGTGATATGTAGAATTCAAAGACTTTTTTCTTCAGAACAGCTTTAGAACTACAGCTGAGCCAGTACAAATACACAGTAATGTAGTTTACGTTCTCCATTATGGGTCAGTGGATTGGTAGTGATGTTGAAGTAGCATTTTGAGCAGGTTGTGTTTGTACTTTTACAGGCCTTAAGGTGAGGCCGAAGCACTGATATGAGCCTATGTTCATATTTTCATACACCTGAGATAACAATTGTGAAAATTATATTTTTGTACTCACACAGGACTCTGCTTTTGTAGCTTTTTTTCCTTCACATTGCGTCATATAGTGTTAGTTGACTTTGAAGCCGATCACTGCCATTACATGTTGTGTGCTGTCATTCAACTCTGCAGGGAGCCCTGTTGCATCATCAGCCGCCTGCTGCTCACTATGTATCTTATCTTACTCTCTAAGTAATCAGGGTGTATTTAGTTTGATAGTTATAGCTATAGTTTCGTGTTTAGTTATTTTTTGACCACTGCATGTTTAAAAACGTTTTAACAGGTTGAAACCACAAGATATTACACTATTATGTCTAATTGGAATGACATTTTTATGAAAAATATATATATTTTTACAGTGGAATGATTCACAAATTGATTATGTATGTAGCTCGTGGACGTTTCTATGCAATATACAGACTTTGACTTCTCTCACTTACTGTATTATGGCCCAAACACCAAAACAATCGTATATACTGTATGTATAACTTATGCAAATAAACACTGATGGTTTGTTCTACATGTTTTGTTCCTCATTGATCTTTGATGTTTCACATGTGTAAAGTGTATGTTCCACAGAGGGCATTAGGACAGTAACATGAGGCAGTTGTTAGTGTGAAATATCCAGTTTATCCAGTTCTGATGAGCAGCCTCCTTTCTCTGCACCGATGGTTTCCCTGTGGTTGTTGAGGCCAGAGTGTGACCAGGTGATGTGGGCCGTGTCAGCCGATAGAACAATCCATCTTCCAGAATAACATCCACCAAATAATAATTTCACAGTGTAATTGATAGTTTACACAATGGCCAGCGGTTGGCAGTGTAGGGGCTGAGTTACACAATGTTCTGGGTTCAATTCCCGGACAGTGCAGGCCTTTCTGTGTTGAATTTAATGTTCTTCTCCTGTCTGGGTGGCTTTCCTCTGAATACTTTGGTTCTTTCCAATCAAACCAAGATCTGGAGATGGGTTCTGAGGCGGTAGTTGAAGAACGCCTCAAATGCAAAGAAGAAATTTCCCAGTGGAAACAATACTGCATACCTTGGCCTTAATCCCTGCCTGTTGTTAGTGCAGTCTGATTGTTCTGGCTGCAGGACTGTTTGGCGGCCTCTATGGTTCTGATGAGGTTCTGCAGACCCCACAAGTAGCCGTCTTCACGGTTTCCCTCCTGCCATGGCACATTATGGAGCAGTTCTCCCTGTGCTAGAGGCGTGGTCTTACCAAAGTCTATCATCCAGACCTGTGCCTTGCCCGACAAGTCATGGAGGAAGAGAAGAGAGCTGCCAATCACCTGGGGACATCCACTTGACTGAGATTAGGATTTATTTTAAATCATAATCTGCATAGCAAAAAGAGATTACCTCGTGTTGCTTGAAAAACTGGGATTTTTGAAAAGCCTGCTGAATCTCTGTGAGTCTGCACAAGTACGATTGCTGTGAAGAGAAAACACATCAAGTCATTCAAAGGCTAAGCAGGGAATAACATGTCAGGGAGAAGCTCTCTCTGTGTTGGATACAGAGTGTAGATAAAGATGGAGGTAGCCTGCATGGCTTTCCCCATAGCGTTCAGCACGGGCTATCAAAGCCAATTCATTCTAGCATTTGAACCGCCATATTGAATTTTTGGAGCCAAATCCATATTTGAATCTCTTTTGAAAATATTAAAAGATAACGAACAGGACGGTGTAGCGCGTGGTAAGACAAGCACTTGAGGGCCAAATTAACAAGACTATTTCCAATAATGAGCTAAAGAGGGGCCAAAACGTTTCAATGGAAAGTCAATAGGAGCTTCCGGGTTTCGGAGCCAGCCAGTATGCTAACTGGCTTCTCAGGGAACTAGCCAATTGTACCTCCATCATTAATATACACTCTATGGTTGGATACCATGATGTTGATGCTGCCTCCAGCAAAGTCCTGGAACACCTGGATGACATCCTGCTGGGTGCATGTCCTCTTGAAGTCAGTCCGACATGTCCCATCACTTTTCTGAGGACAGACAGTGGCCTTGTTATTGTCTGACCTCACCTGTGTACAAGGGTGACCACCTGTCCCTCTTTTGGTTGCACTGCACAGCCATCTAGACCTTTCCAGCACTACCGCCTCCTATACACTGGTAACGCGCTGTGCGTGGGGCACGAAGTGCTTCGGGGGGCACCACATTGACTGATTGAATGCACAGTATTTGCACTGTTGTTTTTAATACAATTGACAAAAACAGCCTTTTAATTGAAAGAGAACACTGAGGAAGAGTTACAAAAGTTTATGTCAAAGCGGCCAATGATTAACACACAGAGCCACGTTTCCCTGTTCATACAATAGATCTAACGTAATTAAGTTCTTTAGAAAACACGAGTTCAGACTCTGAAAACACCTTTGCAGTCTGTGTAGTGTTTTCTGGAGCCTGTGCTCACCGCGCGGAGTGAGAGCAGAGAGAGGGAAGCAAAAGTGGTGTCTACTTTACCTTGACGCCTTCGATCCTGTAGCCCAGTGTGTGCGTGGAGCTCAGCGTCTCCCTCCACTGCATGTAACGGGGTTTGGTGACGGCGCGCTGGGTGTGCTCCTCCGCTGTGGGCCCCTCGCTGTCCACCTCCACCATCTTCTTATACAGGTCCTCTCGAAGCCGGGGCCGCTCTCGAGCCCGCACCAGCTCCTCCTCAAGGTACGTTCTGGAATTACCGGACAGTTGCTCTTCAGAGACATGGATGCATTTGGATTTGTGTGTGTAGACATGACTATGGCACGCATCGAAGTGAACAAATCCAGACAAAGAACAGAAGAGAGATTAGAGATGTGGTCATATTGATGTCAATTATTATTTTAAACTAAAACTAAAAAGAGTGCAACAAAATAGTGTGTGTACAAGAGTTTAGGACAGGGGTGTCAAACTCATTTTCTACAGGACTGTAGCCTAATAATTAATAATAAAGTTGTATTACAAGCCTGTGTAAGCCAAGAGTTTAGAGATAGTAGGTGAAATGTATTCATGTGGGGGTCTGGATGATCTCCCCCAGGAAAATTTTTAATTACACGAGCAATTGTAATTTAGTGCATTCTGGTGTATTTTAGATCAGTGGTTCCTTTTTTGCCTTGCGTACCCCTTGGGCCTTTCATTTATTCTACGAGTACCCCCTCCCTCGATGGTTTTGTTGATTAGTTAGAAAGTAAATACTAAAGACACTGACACTTTCACTATTTACAGTTACATATTTGTAAGCTTTTCTTTGACTATAATAATCAAAAAAACAATTCGTTTTATCTCATGTTTTATCTGAAATTAATCCAAGTACCCTCCTGCTGACATCTCGCGTACCCCTAGGGGTCCCCGTACTGTGTTAGATGACCATATCCTATTTTAATCAGTCTTACACAATGATAAAATTATAACACAGGCTATAGTGGGAAAAAAAATACACCATTGTTTTTTTTATTTTATTTATAGCAAGACACATTTTTAAAGCTGGTATTATTTTTATTATTTTATTATATTTATTTATCTATTGTTTTATTTATTTATTTATTATTAAATCCTGATTGGACATTACATTTTTTTTGACAATTTGCTTCTTGTTTCCCGGTGTTGATGTCTGTGAAGCCTCTGAAGCCACTCTTGATATTGGGCGTCATAAAAATAATTTGATTGATTGATTGTTTCCCTGTGGAGCCCCCTTGGCCCCTCTGCTGTGGGGCCCCAGTTCCTCTGTAGCCTGTGTCAGCTGGTTTAGGGCATGGTTAGGCAAGTTGTCCTGATGGAAGGCTTCTTTTCTCAAAAGGACCAGGGGCCAAACCTCCCAATCGTGGTCCAAAGTAAAGCAGTACTTTCTACAAATGCCAGCGCATCATGTATGACCTAATGGGAGTTTTGAGGGGATTTTTTAAAGGAACTGAATAATCATTATGTTCTATCCATCTTTAATACAATAAAGGACTTAGATTAATTAAGAGAATTTATGTTGATTTTGAGTAATTTATGTTGATTTTGAGTGCGCTCTGACTTTCTTGAAATAACATTGGCAATGGAACAAGCATTAATTTAACTTGTACACTTACAATAAGAAAAGCAAAATAGAGACAAAAATGTTCAACAAGAAAAACGAAAAACATGTGTTCCATTGGCAAGCTATTTAAAATCTACGCAGAATCAGTGTAAATCATTTCAACTCAAGCACTTTTAAGTCATTTTCTTAACTGAGACAATTATTTTTTTGTGTAAGAATGCTTCTCAAATTATCTTGAGGTCCAAAAGCCAGATTTTGCCCCCAGGCCTGACGTTGCCTCCCCGTGGTTAGGGGGTCTATGGCACAAAATAAAATGTCTTTTGAGAGTTTGTGACATGGCGTCTTTGTGCAGGGGAGACCAAACAGAATAATGGCAACAACAAACACACAGATGAGGGGAAAAACAAAGAAAAGGAGTGTTCTAAACAGGTGCTGTATTTCTTCTGTTTTTATTTGTTAATTTCGAATTGTAGTTTCTATAAGCTGTATGTAGTACTGCAAGTACGAGGAAGTGAGAGGCCCTGTTTACAACCTTCCCCTGTCTCGGGGTCATTAGGGAGACTTCACTAAAATAAATAACTGTCTATCAAAAGACTTAACGACTCCCTTTGTTGTTAAGTTTAGCACAATGCGTTCTCACCGGACTCCAATCTTACAGTCCATGACACTGGGCTGGTGGAAGGGGACTAACAGGTCACTCAGGTGCAGGAAAGACTGTCCGTCACTCTCCACTACACCGTGGTACTGCGGCACAAAGGGCAACAGGACGTCCTGTTGGAGCTTCTCAAAACACTGCCTCTCGTTCTCTGAGAGCTTCTTCAGAATGGTTCCCTCCTGCGCCGATTTGAAGTTCCCTGTTGAGCATGAAACTGGTTCTGTTATTTCTCAGACTAGAGCAGTGGTTCTCAAACTTTTGAGTCCAAGCACCACCTCATAAAATATGCGAGCCACCAGGCATAGATCAAACCATGTCTAAACATGATCTTAAAATAACTATACCTGATTAAAAAAAATATTATTACAAACAATGAAAGTTTCAACAAATAAATTCAATTGTTAGTTGTGGTACAATCACATTTCTAACTTCCCAGTTCTTTACGGGGACAAGTTGATAAGCATGTTTCACAGCTCAAATGCATCATTAGTTCATTAAGAGTTCACTATGAATGTGCCCCTTAAAAGCAACTACTGTAATATGTGTAGTACTTACACACACGTGGTATAATACTAAATAACAGGTCCAGAACTACTGATAAAATGATGTTTGAGATTCTTTAAATAAATGACAAAGGTGAGCAAATACACTGGCATCATTTACTAAACATTTGCGACATAGGAGCGAATGCTTCTCAAAAAGATGAATATCTTGCTTTATTTGAATGTTTTAGCCTATAATTTAAATATGAAGATATGAACAAAAATTCAAGGAATGAGTGGAATTATAAAAACACCACAAAAGGAATTTTAATTGCTCTCTTAAAGGTTTATCTTTTACTGTAAGTTTAACAAAACTGCTACACTTTAGTTTAACGGACACATTTTTATGAACACATAATGGACTAATAAGGAGTGTATTTTTGCTGGCAAGTTAACAGAAAGATTTATCCTTGCCCCCTGTTTGTATCTTCTTTGCAAAGAATTCATCATGAACACAATTAATGACTCAGGATCATTAAAGGGAGACTATGTAACGTTTTAAGTGAAAAACAAAATGTGCATATTTCACTTATTAGTGACCCAGTGGCTCTGTGGGTGCAGCATGGCACCTTTGCTTTCTATCACAGCAGCTTCTATGATGCTCCAGGATTAATTGTTTTTAGAGTTTCATAACTTACCAGAAACTCTGTACATTTGATCCAGGAGCGTCATAAAGGCCACTGTGATGGAAAGCAAAGGGGCCATGGGGTCGGAGTTTTGGCCGCTCATGGAACAAGATGGAAATATGCTTTTGCTAATAAAAGTCAAATACAACAAATTCTAGGAACATAATACATAGTAACATGTACAGAATGTGAATAACTCAATTTGGACAAAATGGCAGGTGGAGCCTGTGGTTCTAAGGGGACGACATGTACAGGCAACTGTGTTTTTAAATTATGTTATGGGCCCAGAAATAGATTGTTAACTTGAGTGTAATGTGAACTTCTGTTTGTTCAAGTCAAAAGTTGTAATAACAAATAAAAACTTATATATCTTAAAAGAACTCATATTAAATCATGATGAAGTCATGCATGAGGTCATGATGAACTATGCATTAATTCATGTACCCTTATTATAAAGTGTTACCAATGTATTACCAATACATAAATGAAATTATCTCTAATAGACCCTTTCACTGCTTACATCATCAGTGACATCAGCTGGAGGCAGGAAGTGAGCAAGAGAAATAACATTAAACTACAACTAGTGATTATAAGTGTAAAACTACAACTAAAAAAATGTGGTCCTGTTGTGGCTTAAGGAGGAAGAACAAGAGGAACGACATTTGAGATGATAAAATAAGGTTTTATCTGATATTTCCAACAACAGTTAGACATTTGTTTATCATTATGATGATAACAGCTACAATGGAAATAGATAGACATCTAGCTTTCCGCCTCCAGCTAAGCCCCAAATGTTTACAAACAATGAAAGGGTCTATTAATCTAATAGTTGTAGAACTATGGACTATATAATACATTTGATGAATCTATAATTATAAAACATAGTATAAAGAGAGTTGCCTTTATGGCCGGCCAGCTGCACCCAGTTGACTTTCCTCTTGAGAGAGCCTCGAAATGGCCAGTGAACAAAAGTCTTCAGCTTCCACCATGATTTGACCTGCACACACCAGAGGCACTTTCATCCTCTCACATCTCTGTTCTGCATTCAACAGTTTCAAACAAGGCTGAATTTACATGGCCAGATTTACATGTTGTAATTACAAAACAACTCAGACAAACCTCATTTAAAAATTTTCGCAAAGTGATAATAAGTACACAATATATGATAATAAGTACACAATATATGATAATATACATCTCTAGCCCACAAGTTGACATTCTGTTCTTGGTTTGTGTTTTGCCCGTGCCATTTGAAAAAGATAATGTTTTGATGGAAGAAAAAAAAAAAAAAAAAAAAAAAGATGTGTCTGCGTTTTAGCTGACTGAGTGTGCTCTGATTGAAAGAGGAAATGAAACAGAGACAGTTTACGCTCAAGCAGAAGCACTGTTAAATGTCAGCTTACGCAGCTCTACCTATGTAACTACTCTAGCTGTACTCCACAGTCAGGCAGTGAGGCTCCACCGTCCAGACAGGGAGAATTGATCCAGCAATCGAAGGACCTGAGGGGTGCATGCTTTTGTGCCTATGGGTCACCCCTCCTGGTGATACTTCTGTTTGAAGAGTCTTGGTCACTGGTGATGAATCTAAAAGCACAAACATTTGGCAGCTCACAATGCCATTACCAGTCTGACAGCATGGTGTTTATCAAAGGAGGGAGCCCTAAATGTCACAGCATGGGAATGACAACTTAACTGTGCATTAACAAAACAAAGTTACCTGAAGTAAGACATTATCACTATATTGGCAAAAAAAGAAAGAAAAAAAGATCGAATATATTCATGGCCATGTGACAAGTGGACTTAAGCTGAGCATTAAGAAACAAGCGTATGCTATGATTTAGTTGGGACACAAATTTGAACATTATATTGGGACGCAATGTTTGCTCATCACCTAAAGGCTACTGACTTGCACTTCTCTTTCTTTGAGCTATTCAAGCACATTGATGCAGTGGACCTCAATTCACTTGTGGCCAGACCTGTGCGTGAGTGCTATAGTCACCTCAACCGGGCCCCCCAACTGCTCCAGAGTGACGATGCCCCGACCCTTGCTCTCGTTGTCGCTGAGTAGGTCGTCTTCTGACTCCACGGCAGAGGAGCCCGTGGATGACATGGACGAGCAGGACCGTGTCCTGGGCAGCGTCCCGTCCACCGTGAGTCCCCAGTCCTCTTGCTGCAGCTCTCGTGATGAGTCCTGCTCCTCCGGGGTGATGGTAACCTGTGGGATGGCCATGCTCTGTGCGTGCGGCTCGCGGTGTCTCCTTTCCGAACGGGACCCATCTGAGGCCCCCGTAGCAAACGGCTCTTTCGCACTCTTCTTGCGGACTCCTTTGGGCATTTTAGTAGTTTACTTGTAATTTTCACTTCCCCTCATTCTAGTTTGACTGTGCTTAACAGTGCGCACTGTCCACTTCCTGACCGTCTGCTGCGCGCCCTGGTGCGCTCTGACGCGTGTGTGTTCCAGCTGCAGGGAAACCCCTGGGGCCCTGTTTCCGTCAGCGCACTCTCTCTAACCAGTGACCGCAGACTGCAGGCTACACCAATCATCTACCGCGCAAGTGACTTTCTCACTTCCTGAGTTCGCATCGGGTAGGCCTGGGCCTCCCCTTAACTGGAGGTGCATGTTTTCATCACGACGTACTTTCACACAACGCCAGGGCTGCACCTTGTGAAAACGAAGGGGATAGAGATCAAAAACTGCATAAAGTTGCACATTTGGCAAAATGTCCCATTAAATTAAAAACTAAACACCAATGTTTACCCTATTGGTGGCCTTTGTTCTGCTCTGGCTGCTGTGCGTCACGTGCGTCGGTTTCCATGGTTTCAAAGCATAAACTAAACCCTAACGAGCGGAGACAAGTCTGTGTCGTGTTAAAACATGGATACGGTGAAACATGTGAGGATTCCTCCTGAGATAAGAGATTACGCTGAGTCCCATCACATTGTGGAGCTGATTCAGGAACTGGTGCGTGGTTTGGTGATCGAGCTGCCGGAGGACCCCCTGGAGTGGCTCATGAGAGAACTGAAGAGACCAGAGCGCCTCCCCAGGGTGCTGCTGCTCGGGCCCCCGGCGGTCGGCAAACGCACCGTGGCGTCCCGTTTGGCCAAGGATCTTCGAGCTGTTCATGTGACCACGGACAGTTTAGTGCATGGCTACAAGGACACCAGCATACTGGCACGCTCTTATTTGAAAGAGGACCAGGACATTCCCCCTGACCTGCTGTGTTCCCTAATCCAACAAAAATTGGGAGAAACGAACTGCTTTAATAGGTAACAAAGTTTCCAGCATTTGTCCTAGCGTTAATTGAAATATGGGTGAAACACAAGTGTATAGTGGCATGTAGGGCAGGGCGATATGACCTAAAATCAATATCATGATATAAGAAAGAAATATCATGATAAATATAGCATTAATTGACAATGGATAAAATATTTCAAAATTACAGCTTTACGCTTTTTTGTTCGTTTAGTGCCATGCTATTTTCCTTGCAAATTTGATCAACTGCATGCACATGCTAATTATCGATATGGCCCAGCCCTAGACTGGCTTGTTAAATGTAGACATTAGTTTAGTTACACGGCAGTTGTTTAGTGTTTTGTGACTTGTGATTTTTGACAGGGGCTGGATCCTGGATGGGGTTCTCCAGAGCAGACAGCAGGCTTTGGCCTTACAGAGTGTGGGAATCCTGCCTGAACATGTGGTCCATCTGTCAGCTCCTGAGGATGTGCTGCGGGAGCGGAACCAAGGGCGAATGGTCGACCCAAACAGTGGAGACGTGTATCACCAGACGTTCATTTGGCCTGAGGACCAGGCTGTGTTAGAGCGACTGGTGAAGGGCCAGGTCATGAACGAGGAGACATTCTCAGCTCGTTTACATCGTTATCGCTGTGAGGTCACCGGGCTGAGCTCCGCCTACAAGCACACTCTGAAAATGTTCAACAGTGATCAGCCACATGAGGATGTGTACCAACAGGTGCTGTCATTTGTCCAGACCCGGTCCTGCCAGCGAACCCCCAGAGTGCTGCTGCTGGGTCCACCAGGTGCAGGGAAAAGTCTGCAGGCCCAGAATCTCTGTCACAAGTACAACCTGGTCAACATCTGCTGCAGCGAGCTCCTCCAGGCGGTGGCAGCTGATAGCTGTGATCTGGGGGTTCAGATAAGGTCTTATCAGAGTAAAGGAATGCCTGTACCTGACTCCTTGGTACTGCAGGTCCTGGAGGAGAGGTTTGATAGAGAGGACTGCTCCAGAGGGTGGGTCCTCCATGATTTCCCAGAAGAGATCAGTCAAGCCCGGGCTCTGAAGAAGACCTTCCACCACCCAAACCGAGTGTTCTTCCTGGACCTCTCAGATGAGGGGAGTGTTCATAGAGTCTGTCTGATATCGACAGACCCTGTGACCGGAGTGAGCTATCACTCCATGAGCCGTCCGGCCCCTAGTGCTGAGGTCCAGAGCCGCCTGCAGACCAGACCTGCACACTGTAAAGAGGCCGTGCTCAAGCACCTGCAGCAGTTCAACTCTCAGATGTCTGGCCTCAGCAGTGTGTACCCTGGAGCTATTCACATCGACGCACAGCAAGACCCCCAGTCCGTGTTTGAGATCCTAGAGAAGAAACTCACCACCAACTGAGAGGCCATGAAGAGGTGGAGTGAGGATGCGGAAAGAGATGCACAAGGAGAGAGTCAAGCAAGCCTTTACACTGTATTATTTTATACAATGTAATGTTTTCACATTAAAATAAAACTGTTGTATTTTGCTCTAAAAATAAATAAAAAATAATTTGAAAAAAGTTATTTTCAGCTTGACAGCTTTAAAAGGAGATGGACCTAATGCTGATGTCATATGGTTGACCCTAATGGTAGGAAAGTGTGACATGCTAATGACACTGTACTGTCAAGACGGCTCAGTGGCGTCTCCAAATGCTGTTGGTGCCTAAATTGAAATAAAAGTGTTTTGGTGTCTGTTGCCAACTGCTTCAATGAGCAAGTCCATATAGGCAACACATAATGCTACTTCAACTGGTACTTTTGTCATTAAAACAGGATTTATTTTACACATAAAAACAGGAACTTTACTAGTGGAAACATAAACTTTAATTATTCACATGATAAATAATAATCAACCAGCACTGGTAAATATTCAGTCAGCGCTGGCAGAACTTAGCCAGCACTGTGGAAATATATTTTTTTAAACCCTTCATTCAGCACTGCAAAAAAAGAAAAAAAAAACCTTCATCAGCCTATACGTTCAGTTTTGCAGATTTGGATGGCATATTTGACTTTGTTCAACAGCTGTTACAAGGTTCAGGGAAGATGCATGGCTCCCCTTAGTGCTGACCCCTCTGGATCCATTTCAGGCAGTATCATTCTTCCTTCTTTGCTTTCAGGCCATTTCGCTGCACCTGGGAAACATCCATCTGTAGCCATGCATCTTCCCTGGACCTGGACAAAGTCAAATATATCCATATCTGCAAAATCTCTCCTTTGTCCAGGTCTGTTGTCCATCAAAATGCGTAGTAAATGTTTCCTTCTGATCAGAATGCTGTGCCTGTGCAACAAAGCTGAAAGTAGCCTATAACTATAATTCAGGGCCCAGGGTCACCAGCCTTTATATAGCTGAGGGCGACATCAAGAGCATTGAGTTGTTCAGGGGCACCAGTTTTGAAAAGAAAAGAAAAATCCAAATGACTTAAAGTTACACTGATTAATAATTGAATATTGACCATACCATGTCACAAATTCATTCTTTAAAAAAAGTCACAAGAGCAGAAATAACTTTATTTTTAAGGATCAGATTGCAAGAAAACAGTATTGTTTTTTAGAAAATGTCTTGGGCTACAAGGGATTCCCAAAGGGGCCCCTGGGTGCCTACGGGCATAGGGTTGATGACCCCTGGTATAACTTGATGAGTTGCTCTGCCTCCATTGTGGCAGGTCCAGCGGACACTGTGCCATGCAGTGCTTAGTGCTTGCACTTCAAGCAACTGCTCTACGCTACGCTCTTTTAATCAGTCCACCTTTGCTTGGGTCTGTCTACTGCACAGTAGTGGCCAGTGCCCTGTTCTTTGCTGTAGCCTGTTGGGGAGAGGGTGTTCCTGCTGCAGACAGGAACAGGTTAGACAAGCTTATTAAAAAGGCCAGTTCTGTGGTTGTATCAGGTCCAGCAGGTGACCGTGGAGAGAATGCTCTCAAAACTCAGGACCATCATGAGTAACTCCTCGCACCCTCTTCACAACCTGGAGGTGATCAACAACAGCACCATCTATCTATCTATTTACAACTAGTACATTTCTCCATTGTGAGATCAATAAAGTCTTATCTTATCTTACAGCACTGGGAAAAAAAATCTTCCTTTAGCAGCAGAGCAATTTTTTTTCCCTCCAAAATTGTTAAACACAGAAGATTTTTTTTTCCGTTATAGGGATCTTTAGGAGCTCGGTACCATAACCCTTCAGCCAGCACTGCAAAAAAAATGTTTAAAAACTACAGCCAGCATAATAAATAAAAAATAAAAATAGGCCTAAATAAACGAAATAAAATAACCTTAAAAAAACTTGGTTGAAATAAACCCATATCCTGTTTGATATTGATGCCGTAGAATATGGACATTTTCAGCAAGTGTGTTATTGTCCTTACGGCTTACAGTAAAAGCTATATAAAAATATATAGCAATCCTGAAACAGGGTGGATGTGGTTTTAATGACACATGGCCACTAGATGTCACTGTGGTGATTGTTTTGAAGCGTGTTGTTTACTTTGGTTGTTCCATGAAGCCACACTAAAATCAGGTGTAAATTCTGTTTCGTGAGACATGGATATCTTTCATTTTGACATATGTAGGTGCGTTTTTGCCTTTTCTCCCCTATGATTTCGGGCTGTCTGCACGATCATTTGTTTCTGAGGATCTGGCGACACTGCGTCTATGAGAAGAGAGGAGTCTGATGGTCGGAGCCAAGATTAAATATTTAAAGCATATTACACGACATACAGTGTATTAAAACAAAGGCTTTCGAAATGGCTTAAAATGAGAAGCCTTTTTCAAGCAGTGAATAAAGTTTTCAGAGCGGGCATAGCCTTTTCCGAAAAAGCGCTGGAAAAAATACGAAAAACATACCAAATATAAAACTAAATAATTTAATAAGGCGGGTGGGCAAATATGTTGGTAAAATGACAAGTGAATTTGTAATATATTAACATACTTACCTACACGTTACTGTACAGAGCAATCCTGCCTGGGCTGCTGTGTTCGCTTTGGTCCCCCAGGCGGCGCTGCAGCAAAGAGTTGCCAG
>OMNZ01045358.1:0-14509 GCA_900303255.1 Lesueurigobius sanzi | reverse complement strand
ATATGTAATCTTTCTATTTTTAAAGTTTGCTGAGAGGGGGCTTCTATGGCTAATATAGCCTTAAAATGTAAATAAAATGCATTACCTACCTACTGATATAAAGTTTGTGCATATGTGTAGGACAGAAGCTGATGAAGAGATCTGATTTTTGACAGTTGAGAAAAATATGAATCTATGTGGATTTTAAGACCCTTTTTGTGTGGGGTCCACAATGGGCTTAGAGTGACACAAATACAATATTAAAGATACAAAGCTATAAATGTCAGCTCATTATGCCCCTAGCTAACTTATTTTATTATTTATGTTTTCATAAATCATGTAACAAGTCCTTGCTCTTGTCATTACCCCGGTGGTGGGCACATCGGGCATTAGCATCATTAGCATCACAACAGTCTATTTAGTAACTGCTGAAGCGGCAAAATGAGGACAAGTAAAGGGTTAGAAACGCAAGAAATATAGTAGTTGTTAAAAATGTATTTATGTATATGGGCGCCGCCATGTTGTTTCCTCTAAGTCGGCCTTGAGGGATCCAACCCAAGTTTCCGAGTCAGAATCACAGGGTTGGTGCACGTTCCAGATGAAATTTCCTGTTTTTTCCAGGTCGGAACTCGGAAATGCCAACTTCCAAGATCAACTGGAACGCAGCATAATTCCATTAAGATGAGCTTAATCCCGAAGATTACATGGTGAACAGTGAGTTCCTGGTAGATGATCACTTTCTATGTGTTAACACCTTGATGTAGGTAGTAAATGCTTCAGTGGAGGAGACATCTGTGCTTAAAAAGGTTGGTGAGTTTACACTGAAGCTAGTCAAAATGAAAAGTTGCCAGAATATTAAATACTCAAGTAAAGTAGATACCAGAAAAATCAAGCACAATAAAATATAGTGAATATCCTCTGAGCAGGGTCACGTTGGCTATTTTTCTTGGAATTGGTTTGAATATTTTTATCATTTTCTCTTCTTTTTTCCAGAGTGTCCCAATAGCACAATCTCCATTGAGTAATACATCACTGGTGTGACATGATTCATTCTCAATCACATAACTATTCAGTCCAGATGCCCATGACGTTATGGTTCCTTGGTGCTCTACAAAACTTTCCACACATTCACAATGGCACACTTAAAATGGTTGGGTCACACATTTGACTAAGCCCCAAATTCATCACCCACTGCAGACAAATTAACATCATTTTCTCTCTTTTCTTTTTCTTTTACTTTAATGCCAAACCTGACCTACCGTGGGAGAAGTGAATGAGGCGTGAGTCACTTGGGTTGGGCTCTCCCGCTGAGAGCTCTCCCAGGGGGCTCCTCTGAATGTTTTACAAGTGTCTTCTCCCACTGATCGCTCAAGCGTTTACAATATGTGGCACCTCAAACAGGCTCATGTATATTTAAATGAAGAAAAACATCAAAAATATGCAGTATCACGAGCAGGAGCTGTGATAATTTTCTCAGGTACCAAGAAGAAGTGTTGTTGGACTGGTCTGGACTGTCGTGGTCATTCATAAAAAGCTAGGAATTGTGGCACTATACTGTACCTGTTTGGTACAGGTAACTCATACAGTAGGTAATTCCTAGGTAATTACAGAAGTAATTCATGAATACTTAAATGGTACATCTTAGTTAACTACCCTGGTAATACATGGTTAGTTGCAGTAGTGGTAAGTACTTACACCTGTTAATTGCTGAGTAAGTACATCTGTTGTTACCAGTACGTCTTGTGAAGTACCCAGTAATTCTGTTAAGTAACTGTTAATAACTGAGTAAATATAAACATTGTTGCGTGTAATAGCAGGGATGTTGGCAATAATGTATGAATTTATTTTCCTATGCTATAATGTGCTATGTTATACATATTATTAAAGAGACGTGTTTGTTATGTTGTATGTATGTATATTGTTGTTTTGCATAGTTTTTAATTATTATAAAACTAGAAACCGTAACACACAGAACTGGAATAAATGACCAGTGAAAAGTCACGATCTGGACATTTCATCACAACACGGCCTTTGATTATTACTGCATTGTGTCCAATCATCCTTCAGGTTGTAACACACCGCACTTTTAGGATAGCATGCAGGATTTTACTGTATATCAGCTGGGGTGAAATAACTAACAAACGAATAATGGAGATTTGGCATTTAAACAGCCTTTTATTCTCTTACTTATGCGATGAAACCCACCCAAACCCATAATTACATATTTATTATAATTACATAAAACAACTGCCCTGATGATGTTGGAGTTTTTTAAAAACATTCCAACCATGAAGTAATAAAGGCTTTTTATATTTTTTCAAACCCACCGAGTGCCTCAGTCTTTGCTTTAAAGTAATTGCTTGATCCCCACTCTGAAGAGCACCTGGGTAAAAGAAATGTGTACCTGTGATAATAGGCTTGTGCAGCAATCCAGTCATTTAACCAGAAGACTTACCAGGTACTACTGTAACTAACCATGAATTACCAGGGTAGTTAACTAAGATGTACCATTTTTACTACTGTAATTACTCAGGAATTACCTAAGAGTTATCAGGTCATAATCTAAAGTGTTGCTGAAATGGGTTTTCCCTTTAAACTCAGACATTTGTGGAAATAAATATGGAGCATTTTTGCCAATTTCATGATTTTGCAGACTATTCTTGCATTTCTGCTGTGACCCTAAAAGTTGTGAAAATGCACTAATAAACTCATCTCATGAAGCAATGAGATTTTAGAAATGTGTTAGGAAAGTTATCAAATGAAATTACTCGCTCCTTTCAACATTTGTAAAAACGCGTAGAAACTTTTACTGTGGGAACTATAGTTCATTTGTCAATGTTGGTACACGCAATTATATTTACATGCTACAATTCACTGTCCATACACAAAACGGTTTGGGCACCTCTGATCTACATGACATACTGATAATAAACTACTTTCTTATGACACAATATAAGCATAATAGAAATGAGTCACTTTCCTCAGTTAAGTTTCATTCCAACATGAACAAATAGCATCCACGCAGTCAAAGGAACAAAATTAGATTTGTCATCATTCAGTATATTGTAACTATTGTGGAAATAATACTGTTCATCTATTTATAATGCATTTGTATCAATTTCTTACTTGCAGGCTAGTTTTGTTTCTGACAGTGACCCTGAAAGTAGTGCAACATGCTCATAAACTCATCCCTGCAGGACTGGGATGTGTGGGAAGTTTGGACACAACTAATAATTGAATTGAATCTAACACTTTGTTGGTTATTAACAAAAAGCCAGGGCCTTTAAGAAAGGCTTAGTGAGAGGCAATAGAAACCCCCACAACATGTTGCTGCTGACACTAAATAAAACAATAATGGAGCTCTGTGAGCTTGTGTGATGTTGACATGCCCATGCCACGACCTTTCCCTTTTGGAGGGACAGCCCTGTTGCCTGACCCCTGTCTTGGGTTTCCTTATGGGACCCCCCTCTCCCCAGCCCCCTCCCGGCCCATAACGAGGCGAGGCGTCAGAGGCATGATTATTTGCACTGACCCGGCTCTGTCTGCTGGGCCCGGCTCCACGGCACACTGCACTGGTTCCCATTGACGCGGTGCGGGGCGAGGGGGAGTAGAGAAGGGGGGCCTCAGGCTGGCTCCAGTCAGTCGGCCCTCAGCGGCAGGTTGATGAATGTCCAGGAGTGCGCGATCCCTGCCACCCAGCGCTGCTCCGCTCAACCTACAATGACTTACAGTCTGAGGGTGAGCCGTGCCGAGCCCCGCGGTCCCCCGAAGAACCCGAGCTGGACGCCATGTTTCCTTCCACAAACATCTGAGGTCTGGGGCTGACAGGGGCCATTCTGCCCCCGGCCCACACTGGCACAGGTCACTGCACAGTACACTTTAGGACAGGTTCATGAACATTCATTCAAGACACCTGAGCTGCACTACCTAGGCCTGGGTGCTTTTCTTTAACAATACTTGGTTTACAATACCAGTACCTGACATTATTTATTATTTAAAACCATTAAACTGAAACATATTCTATCATATCTGTTAGACATTTTTTTCTTTATCATTTTTACCATTTATTTGAACTGAAACAATCAAATAACTTTCTTTTGCGCTATGTCTGGACCCACCAGGCATTTAAACTTTGTATCTAAAGAGTATCAGTTTTTCCAATAGTTTGCATCCATGTTATAGGATTCTATTTCAGCTCGTGGGCAGGTGCCGGTACAACTCTGTGGGAGAGAAACAGTTTTTGAAAGAAAAAACTGACAAATGTTTTCCCTGATGAGTATTTGGTAGGGTTCACAAACCCACGATATTATTCTTATGGCTGAAAGTCCTTTCTACCGGCCAACATCATGCACATGTCTTAGAATATTGTCACCACTTTTGGACAACTTTATGAGAAAACAATTAGACTTTAGTTCATAAGTGCTGACAGAAAATATTGAATCAATGGTGGCAATGGTATCAGAAATCTTTTGCTTCAAGTCAGTAATGTCCTGTATCTTTGTTCGATACAAGATAACATAACCCCGAAGAAAGAAGTCCAAGGGAGTGGTGAAATCCACCAGTCTGGAAATGTGTGTTTGAGGAACTGACGAACATCAGTGCCCAATGTGGTGGTGCACCATGTTGCTGGAAAATGATGGTTGGTTGAAGGTCATTAAGTTGGTGCCACATATTCAGTCAAAAGGTCAAGGTAAACATTTGCAGTGATTGATGCCTCGTGGAAGAAAAATGGACCAATTATTCGATTGCACATGATTCCACATCTCACATTCACTTTTGAATTCACAATTTCCAATGTGATTACAAACTTTGATAAACACTGATTAAAATAGAACAAATGTGGTTAAGATATCGTATCAACTGCCTTTGTAATACATTGACTTTATGGACACGCTGTATATTTGGGTCTAAACCACTGCAGTGTTGCTTTAATGGTACCCAGCCCTAGTTCTACCTGTGAGAGCTGTATCAAAGAAGTGGAATTAATGAATAAATAATATGTCACTTTTGGAACTAATCTCTTTAAACAAAGGATCCTGACGATTTCTAATTGGCGGAGCTGTTTTAAGCTATAGGCAAACTAAGCACACGCCGAAAGCCCCTCCACCACTGGGGGCCCATCAAAGCTGAAAGTTTCATCTTGTCACGATCAACTGTGTCTGATGTAACGTTTATTTGACTGCGGCGTCAAAGAATTAAGACTAGCACTTGTTGTTGAAAAATCGAGCCCTCCCCAACATTTCCATAGGGCCTCCCAAAGCTCCAAACAGCTCTGATCATTTTTTATGCAATTACAGCCAGATACCAGTTTTGTTTGTTTTTTTAGTTGATTGGGAGAGTGCACTAATGAAGAGCTGGATTATATTTGTATTCATATTTTTTCTCTAGTCTCTCATCTTTGTTGACACTAACAAAGGAGGTTTTGTGCTTGATTTTAGTAAATGAATTCACATAATACAGATTACTCATTGGAATAAACAAAGCTCTGTAATTAACGATGTACTGTTCCTTCAGAACACGGCAAAGACATTGTGTACTATGTAAAAGAAGTTCAACTAAATCAGTCGGTCCTTGAGTAACAGTAGTTTCTTTCGTTGTACATGTTTTGTGAATAATTGTTTACTTATAGGCAGTGGTGGGCGAAGTACTTCATTTCATCACTTAAGTAAAAGTACAGATACTACGGGTCAAATATTACTGCAATAAAAGTGAAAGCTGCCCTGTGTAAAATGTACTTAAGAGACAGTACTGAAGTGTTTGTTTCATAAAGTACTTAAGTATTCAAAGTAAAAAAGTACATTTTAATTATACATCTGCACAGCGCCACCTTCTGTTCCGGAGTGGACATGATGGTGATATTAAATCAGAGAAAAAAACACAACGCAACCAACTTGTCTGCACTTCGTAAGTAACGAGTAACAAGCTTTTTGGAAATATAGTGGAGTAGAAAGTTTTATATTTGTTTGTCAAATGTAGTGGAGTAAAAGATCTAAGTTGTAAACAAAAATACTACTAAAGTACAGATCCTCAAAAACTCTACTTAAGTCCAGTTCAAATTGACTTTGTTACTCCCCACCACTGCCTATAGGAGACATGTGAATATCAACATCAAATTTACACATGCCATTTTATAGGCTATTTCGCCAGATTTATTTTTATACTTTCTGTGTGGAGCATATTCTCAGCTTTTAGCATTCTTTTAGTAAGACCGGGAGGTTTTTGTTTACCTGCTTGACTAGTTTCAACCACTCTTATGGTCTTTGTCTGAAGCGTCACGTGATGGAGAAGTGACGCGTCCGAGGCTGCTTATATGGATTTACCAGACAGCAGGGGAAGCTTGCGCCCCCTACTGACCGACGCCTTCTCCAGGACAGTGTCTCAGGTGTGAGAAAGGGTGTACGCTCCGTCGTCCCGGTTCATTTATGTTGGTGCACGTTTCCTGATCTCGATGGCTTCTTGGATCCAGCGGTGGTACTTGTTACTTTCGGCACAGATGACCCTGGCATTGTCCCAGTCCATAATGTGGTTCTCCCTCTTACAGTGATCGGATATGGCTGATTTGAGGTTTTCCTGTAGTGCTCGCTCTTTTAAACTGTTTAAACTAAGAAGACAGTATGAACTTTATCAAACGGAGCATATTCTCCTCGTGTCTAGGTATGTTTCCCCTACCACTAAACCATGTGCAATATGCCAGGATGAATGATGTGTGTGAGTGAACGGTGGTGGTCGGAGTGTCCTTGGGCGCAGATGTGCAGCCGCGCTTCTGTCGATCTGCTCCAAAGGGCAGCTGTGGCCACATGTGTTGCTTACCACCACTGTGTGTGGAGCGTATGGAACATTTTCCCACTCTGTGACGCGTGTGTGAAAGGCACTATACAAATAAAGCCCTTCTGTGTTTCTGAGAGCCTTCTACTGCACCTGCTTTTGCGCCATTTAATCTATCTATTTTCCACGGGTGCAAATTCTTAATGAATCAGGCCCAAAGTGTGTTCATCACAACGTCACTGATTTGCTAGGAAGACTTTTGCTGAAAGTGAAAGCTTGTTTTCATTGTTTTATATGTCATTCCCTTTAGTGCACGTAGAGAGGGCTTTAGGCTAAATCAAAATCCTGACTGAAAATCCTCATTACTTACTGTCTTTTAATACATCAACATGATGTGTTACCCAAAAGAACGTTTTTAAACATAAAACATGTACCTCAAGAAATCCACAACAAGTACTCACTCAGAGATTTATAGCATTGCATGGTCATCTTCTCTGCAAACATGAAAACGCTCTCCTGTAAAATGAAAGTGGCTTTAAATTATTGGCTAAAACAATATTCGAATATTTACAAGATGACGAACACACACCAATTCTCCACTAAATAATACACATATTAAATATTTTATAGTCTTTGTCCTTACATCACGTCTCACTCGATGTGGACCTTGTAAAAGCAGAGTTTGACTGGCCATAAAACTCCTGCCGCATAACGACGGAGAGAGAACAGCAGCATTGTTAGCCCCAGTCCCCCGCTGCTAATGGCTAATTGCGCTCTATTCATTGTCAGGGCGAGCTGGAGGCTGTGCGCTCGTCTGACGCACCGCGGACGTGCTCTTACGGGCGTCAGCGCCAAATTACCGGACACATCCAGCTGGATTTGTCCATTCATGGCCACGCCGGTGCGAACTGCGAGAGGAGTCACGGCCTTTCGCCTCCTGTTTGACCGTAAAGTTGTTAGCGTGATTATCAACTCGGCCCGAAAGGTTATACAGATAATGCGAGGGAAAGAAACAGTTGGGGGTGTGATGAAGCTACAGACACAACTACATTCGCAATTATTTGTTATTACTGCGGAGAGGGCTCATTATGTTCCCCTATTGAGACTGGCATCGCCGGCGGTAATTTGATGACGCACAAACTTGTGGTGCTGCTGGCGAGGCGATGTGTTTCATGCCATTTTTAGTCTTTATCCGTGAAATCCCGGCCGACGCGTTCATGTAACCCTCCCGGCCTTATTTCCTCCCGGCTGACATTTCCTCTATATGTGAGGGCATTGACTTTATCAGGTGGTAACTATTGTAATCGCTGTGAAAAGGTCAAGCGACAGCCAACTTTATGCATAGTTGATAGTTAAAGTAAAATGTACTCTTCTTTTTACAATAGTTGTGGTTTGTAATTCTGGTGGAAGTCATATTTGTGTTGGCATCACCAAGGCACTGGCAATTTGCAAAACCCAAAGACTGTGGGTAGAAATTCCTTCCAGAGATTATGTACAATGAGAACATTGCAGCGCACATTAAATTTGATTGACTGAATCGTCTAAAATGTATTGAAATTTCAGATAATGTAATTTCAAGGCAAAGAAGACTGTACGGCTAGACGCAGCAGGTGAAGGCATCGATTTTTCATGCTTTTAGGCTAGTTTTATCCCATAATGTTCAAAATAGATCAAACTCACCCTTTGCAATGGTTGTTTTTAGTGTTCCGATGCAATTTTTCCCATCCGATCTGACACCGATAGTTGGGCTCAGAATAGTTGCCGATACCGTGTCAGTCCAATACCGATATGTGTGAATAAATACAATACATTTTGTCAGGAAATCATTTTAGTATCACAACTATTGACATGTTTGGGCCATGTGACGTCCCACTGACCAGACTCTGTAATCCAAATATGGTAATTTCCTTTGTGAAAGATGCCAACTGCAAAAGTCCGCAGAGACATGCACATTTTCAGACATATCTCTGAATTATTTTCCCCCCTATGTACAGTACCTGCAGTGTCTCACCTTGAAAATGTCCAGACTGTCCTTGTGTCTCTTGACAAGACATTTCAACCATACGTATTGTCAACTGTGAAACCTTCCTGACTGCTTTGCTCTGACATCCTTTGACGCAAAAATCGTGAACCAAACAAAAAAGAAATTTCAAGCTGCATTCTGTACAAACCTGTCCATGGTAATTCAGATAGTCGGGCTACAGTGCAGCTCGTTTCATTGGCTCTTAACATCAATCAAGCCTATATTTGTTTCGAGCACATATAACTAGGCCAATTACCTGTCATGTTCCTATGTGCTGCTGTGACTGACATGCGACAGCTCACTCCTCTGCCACAGCTTCAAACCCGTCTGCTCTCGTTGTTCTCTAGTGTTCGCTTTATCATGGCTGACTCCTCCATGTGCTCCTCAATACCTGGGAGAGGTTTGATTCTGGTGACTGACAGATAAGCGGAGAATCAGGTTTGTAAGAGCTAACTTGCATCGTCGCTTGCCTCACTGCCCTGGTTGGTTACATAGTTTTTATGACCAATCATTTTTACGTTCTTGCATTAATAATGTTGGTTAGTAAACAATAACTACAACGATTACAGAAGTATTGTTTCAGAAGAGTTAAAGTGGACTGGATCAGGTTTACCTCAGTATAGGTTACGATCATGTGACCTAACAACATTCTATAGAGCCTATACATGCGTTTCAGTCATGTAACCTCAGTGGTCAGGTCCGCCATTTTGCAGGCTGCTGGCTAGAACAACAGTGTATCAGCCTATGCGTCTCTATGCCTGTTTTATATCTATGGTCTGCACTGACTGAACACAAGATGCTACATCTGAAAATTATCTCAGGCCGATGAACCGAGCTGATACTTAAATAAAACCAAAACCTTTGGATTTTATCCTTATCCACCTCTTGGAGAGTTACTGACAGCAAAGCCTGCCATGGATGGATAACGTAAATATTTGTGACCATCGGTGCACATTACATAATGCTGCTAACAAGCACAAACCTCTCCATGAGGATGCTCTGAACCACATTCTCAACATCTAGCCTTGGTACATCATGTGACAGAGGTAAGAGCTGAGCTATTACTGTAATTTTTTCACTGTCTTTATTTAGCTACGGTGTAGAGGCTAAATGCGCTAGCCTATATGCTAACGGCTTTAGCAGCCTAAACACGTAAAAATCACAGAGAAAGGTTGTCTGTTACCTCTTTGATGTGTTCATTTAGTCTCAGGAGTGGAAATAGATCTTTGGTCTGTGTGGGAGCCTCCTGCTGCTGTCACTAGCTGTGTCTCTGCCTTGTAAACATAGCCATGCGCTGTTTGTTTATATATAGACATATGCTCTCTGGGGCCATCTTTTGCGATTGTCTTAGTTAGAATTCATCACAATGGCATACAAATACTGTGGTCAATCAGTTGACCTTTACCTCCTGAGTGAGTCATGATACTGTATTACTGATTGTTGTGGTGATGGTATTGTATTGTATTGGGCCAAAAGATAGACAAAAGGTAGATTTTTAGTCTTAGTTCATTGCTAATTTCTCTATAATTCTTGGGTCAATCCACATGAAACAAAAACTATCACAAAGTATGTAAACTCAAGTTTAATTATCTTCTCATATAGGTGTCCAAAAGTGGTGACAATATTGAAAACATTTGTCAATTTCTTTGTCAGTTTCTCTCCTATAGAGTTGTATTGGCACCTGCCCGCCAACTGAAACAGAATTATATAACGTGAACGCAACCTATTGATATTTTGTGTTTAATTTAAATAAATGTGTGTGCATGTATTATTGTATGAATGATGCTTTGAGTGCCTAATGTAGGTGGAAAAGCACTATATAAGTTGAGTCCAATGTGGTAAATTATGAATAAAACATTGACGATCAAGGTTTGTTGTGTGCCTGTAAAATAATAATTTGTCATCTCTCTTGACTCTTGCCAAAATTATAGTTAATTGAGTCAATCGTCAAATCCAAGCAATCAGGTGACACACAAAGAGAACACTTTGATTCTTTTAGTCGGGGTTAGCAGGTTTCATCATAGCCCGGTTAACGACAAAGATGAGCTGTGCAACATTAAGCTGCTCAGACGCCCATTAAAGACCAAAGACAGAGTGTCAGGGCTGTTGTAATCAGCTGACTCCGCGCCTGTCAGGACGCTCTTTGATGGGCCTTTCAAAGGGAACTCTGTCCGCGCTCCGCTCATCCGTCTGTTGGATTTCAGGCAGTTCTGGCCGGGCCACAGGGGGCTGAATAAAGGCCTTGGTGTAGGTCGGTCCTGCTGTTTCCTGGTCTCCTGCTGGGGGGGACATTTGACCTGGTGACGCTTGTGACACCCCACTCTCCGCCGCTTTTCAGATGCACAATGAGGCTAATTGTGGACTGTTTGAGGGAGGTGAGAAACTAATTCCAACCAATTTGACGGATTGCAGCTAATTGCCAAATAAACCTGTGGAGAAGAATGGAGAATACAATTAAACTGAGTCTCTATGCGAGCTTGTTGCTGTCTGACTGAAGGGAAAATGGTAGTTATTGGCTTTGTGCTACTTCCACTTACACAAACAGGCTATTGTGTGGACTGTTATTGGCTATATTAGCTTAATCTGAGCACTTTGAGATGGCAATAGCTATGGAAGAGTCATGGACTGAACAGGAGCGTTGCAGTTCAAAACTTGCTGGAAAAAATGCTGCTCTTTAAACAAGCTAAGAAATATTTAACACATTTTGTCAATCATGAAATAAGATATTCTGTCTAGGATGTCTATGTGATTGGAATAAGATAGAAAGGCTCAATTTCAGTTTTTGTGTGGCACAGTGGTTAGAGCTCATGCCACAGCTAAGGTCCATTTTCAATCCACAGGCCAGACAGGGCCTTTCTGTATGGAGTTTTCATGTTCTCCCCATGTCTGCTTCTCCTCTACCACTAAAGACATGTACAATAGGCCAGGATTAGTGCAAAGGTGAGACAAGTGCCACGTTTACATGCATGAGTCTCATGTGTGTTCATTAACATGCACCGTCCCAACCACAGACTGTGAAAACGGTGGACGTAGAATTAGCTTGTTCTCCGTGAAGCCCGTTAGCATACAGGGGAAGGCTTTGGAAGTTCCCAGGTCCTACTGACTTTCCATTAAAACTTTGGCCGTAATATGTTTTTCCTCTTGCTAAGTTCATACCACAGCTCAACCACAGCATGGTGGAGTTTTAGTTCGCACCGGATGCTGTAGGGAGAGCCACACCTCCTATGTCCACTGTTTTCATGGTCTATGGTCCCAACCAAATAAACAACCAAATTAAAGGGACTCTACGGAAGTTAAAATTTAAAAAATAATATATTTTCCACCCCCTACATGCTCCAGCAATGTCCCTCGCTGTACTGTGAGCCCACACCTATCCCACTCAATTGCCGCTATAAGCCTGCACCGTCACTCTAAAGTTGCGTGTTCTGGTCGAGGCAGCAGTCATTCACCAGCTTAACATGGAGACTGCAGTTACGCGGACGGCCAGAGATGGCAGTCACGAGTATGAAAATGATCAAACTTCGTTGAGTCCGTTTAAGGAATAAAACTAAACAAACATTTTACTACTAACTCATAAATCTTTGTTTCAGCTCAAATCTTTCCTTTAATTATGTGGCCCCATGTATAAGCCTGACATGTCTGGCTGAATGTTAATCTGAACAATTGAGATTAAAAGTAATTCTGTGTTCATTAATGCAAGTATTTGGGGTATATCAGGTTCATGCATCTGTAAGTTTAGCATTTGCAGCTAATTTGTAAATAATTAGAACAATGAGGAAAGCACACGTGTGAACAATTACCATATTTTGAACAAAGTGATACCCGACATTTAAGAGTATGTTTTATTGTAGGCTGACACAGGGTTTCTTCCTCTCTCCTAAATGCTTTTCTGTGTGCTTTGATTCGGGGGGCAGTGTTATTGAGTGGAGAGTGTGCTTTGGAGCTCAGTGCAGAATCGGATTTAAAGGATTTTTATTGAGCTTCAATGTTTATCCTCCTTGTAGCGATCAATCAGTTAGATGTCGACGGACTGCATTCACCCATCATCATCTCTGGGAGTATTGGGAATGTTTTTGTCAATACTTAAATAGCTTAAATGTAAGAGTGCAGGCAAAACTTAATTTTCAGGTTTTGGGTCAGTCTGGCACTCTCAGCCATAAGAATGATATGGAAGGTTTGTGAATCCAATCAGTAGAGAATACTGAATGGTAAAATAAAAAATGGTAAAACATTTGTCAATTTTCTTTTTGGAAATTTTCCTCCACCAAAATGGACTAGGTCTAAATAATGAACTGTTGTTTTCCTGGATGGTTGAGAATTTTTTGGAAACCTTCAGCAATGAGAAACTGGCAACTTGTGGCAGCCATATTCACTTCACTATCACCAAGACAAGAATTCATTTGCGCAAAAGTGATATTCTGTTTATATGATCTGAGGTAATGACATCACATATAAAATTTACTCTATTTTCGAGAATCAGTTCACAGAAGACCTCTAAGTGATGAACGCATCAAATTTATTAGATTCCGATTTACAATACATCATTATGAATCACATAAAAAGACCAGCGACCATTTTCTTATCATTAAACCTACACCTTAAATCACTTCGATGTGAAAGATTTACAGCCGCAGTTCATTTATTCTCCCAAAAAACTCTGGAAAGGCCCAAAGTTCAGCCTATAAAACTATGCACAGCCGCCTGGGGACATGTATCTTATTATTAGCTTCGGCCCAAACTTTATGACAATACATAATGACACAGAGATGTTATGGATAAGCCCACTGTACAGTGAAAGTGCTGCCTCATCACTTTAATTAACAAGTTGAAAGAAACGCGATAGCACAAGCCAGAACTGACCCCAGACCCGCCGATTATGTTGTCGCTTAATAGCTGATAACTTTCTCATCCACTTAGGCCCATCTATCAAGAGAAGGCAGCGCCAAGTAGTTGTTCTTTTTTGAGAGGATTTTGGCCGAGATAAATATTAAAATTTGGTGGGGCTTGCTGAGGTGAACGGGTCTTCAGAGACAAAAGATGAACAATTCAACTAGGAAAGATGTGGCGATTCGTCTCAGCGGTTCTCAAATTCATCTGGTTTTAGGCTTTTCATTCATTTGTAATAATGGCTTGCATTTGTGTTGCACTTTTCAAGCCTGATTACCAAGTTTCTGGAGGAGCTACACTATAGACATTATTCATTGAGGCCATACTCGGTGGTGACGGAAGCAAGGCTGCCATTCTGCGGCATCAGCCCCTCCACCAATCATTGGCTCTCTCACTCTCATTCATTCTGGCCTATTGTACATGCTTTTAGTGGTCGGAAACCTACGCAGACACGAGGAGAACATGCAAACTCTACACCCTTAATCTTTAGAGAAACTGGACACAAAGTGCTCAGGAAATCAGTAAAGTCGTTTTTTGGGGAAGGTGCTCTTTGGTGTAATGTAATGTGGGAGGAGTGCCTTGGTCTTTCATTGTCCCCTTAATCTTTACTTAAACAAGTAATTTGTTATAGTTACTTGTTACTTGTCCTCAAAATGAACTGTGTTGGTAATTCTGTTGCAGTATGGTAAGGGTTATGATACAAACAAATCTGCAGGAAAACACTGATTGCTGCTTGTTAGAGTAAACATAACACTGTGTAAGCCACAGCATCGCCCAATAACCAAAGCTCTCATTAGCCATGTTCACATGTCTACTGACTGATCCAGAGCTCAGCCACTGTACACAAATGTACAC
>OMNZ01045349.1:7916-23457 GCA_900303255.1 Lesueurigobius sanzi | reverse complement strand
CTAGAACCAGGAAATACGACCATATTAGTCCAGTGCTCAGATCTCTGCACTGGCTTCCTGTCGCTCAGAGAACTGACTTTAAAATAGCTCTGCTTGTTTACAAGTCTCTTCATGGTCTAGCACCAAAGTACATCTCTGACATGTTAGTGCCGTATGAACCATCTCGGGCTCTGAGAACCTCAGGGAGTGGTCTCCTGCTGGTTCCCAGAGTCAGGACTAAACATGGTGAGGCTGCGTTTCAGTTTTATGCAGCTAAACTCTGGAACAGTCTGCCAGAAGATGTGAGACAGGCCTCAACTCTGACAATGTTTAAATCTAGGCTGAAAACGGTTCTTTTTAACTGTGCGTATGTCAACTGAAAGTATTTTATCTGCCTCTTCACTTTTATTGTCATTAGTTAATGATTATATTTGTTTTATTGATTGATTTTATCTGCTTTCTTGTAATTGTATGAAATTGTGAAGCACTTTGGATTGCCTTGTGTATGAATTGTGCTCTACAAATAAATTTGCCTTGCCTTGCCTAAGTTTGGCACAATTGTTAAGCCATTAAGTTTACACTTCAGTCTGAACCCTTTTGGTCATGCATGATTAAGCAAAATAAACAATTTGTGAAATGTGATGTTTTAAAGGCTGAAGTACTGAATATGTCGTGTATCCTAAATGTATAACGATAGAAGAAAAAATAATAGCGCGAGTCTGCTCTGATTTCCTGTAGAGGGCGCAACACACAACAAACCGAACCACGTTGGCAAGTAGGCCTCATTTTACAAACGAGGTCAAGTTGAAGTCAAATTGCATTCAATTAGTCAAAAATAACAAGATAATAAATAAATTAAAAATACCTTTAAAAATGTCAACCAAGGCGGATGATATTGTTGACAAGACCATAGTTCTATATTACTCTACCCTAGGCTAGAGATGATGAAGGATGATGAAGGATGATGAAGGATGGGGGTGGGGCTCCGTGTCCCGCCCGGCTCTGCCCTGATTGGTCCCTCAAAAGGAATAACTGGGAAGTGAAACAGCCAATGTCAAATACGCTTGGCCCTGGATCAGCTGTCGACACATCATCCTCTGGAAACAGCGCAGTTAGTGAGAACCTGCACAATCCCCCACTCGTTTACAGGTAAGGCCAGCTAAATGTTATTGGGCTGTGGGTGATGTTAGCATTAGCAGCAGCGCAGAAAGCGTGGAAGAAAATAATAATGTAGGCTTCTGCACAGTGCTGTGCAGAGCAGCTAACTCACTGGCTAGCAGCTCTTCACTTAAGTACCATTGTTTAATTACATCAAAGTGACGCATAGGCCAACCTCCATGAAATTCAGCTTTTATATGACATGTTACATGACTTTGTTGCATATTAGCTTGCTGTTTGTTTCAGGGCAGAGTTGAGAGTAGCACTCTCTGCAGCTTGTTTACTTGAGCTGTCTGAAAGGACCGAGCGCGTCTGAGGTTTCCAGCACGAGTCTGTTTTTGCACTGAGATGACCCGGGTTTGACTGGGGCAACAGTTCAGCTGTTTTAGTCCTGTCCTGAAAGTCATCATAGCTGGGGTGGGCAAAGCCAAAGCCTGGCATGGGTGCCTGCCACGACTGGCACTCGGAGGAATCTTGTTTAGCTCTAGATGATATAAATGTTTCACCTCAGCTGGTGATTTCTTTGCTTATAACTTAAAGTGAACAGAAACATAAATATATTTTTAAATTACTTTTTAATGGATTAATTGTGGAGAGTCATGATATGAGTATAAATGGGCCTATACTGATGTACAGCTTGTACAGGGAGTCTTATACCAGAATACAGGATACTAAAGCTTTTAAGTTGTAGTAAACTCTGAGGTATGATCTTATAGCCATGCTAAAAAGCCTGCTGTCCCTTGCTTTTACAGGCACCATGAACTCCATCACGAGCCCAGCCAGGGCTGCCCTATCGCTGTGTCGTCGTCCTGCAGGAGGCCTGAAAGTGTTTGGGGGGTCTTCATGTCCTTCTGCTGGACTAGACAGAACCTGTGTCCAGGCAGCGAGAGTGTGCCACTCTGGGACCAGCCACAATCGCAGCGTCTTGACCAAGAAGAGGGGCTATGACATCACCAGAAATCCTCATCTGAACAAGGTGTGTTTACCAGATGTACAATTGTTCATATAAAGGATGCTTCACTCACCATTGTCAGTCACTAACAACCCAACTTTCATTCTACTGAGACCAAGTGTGTCCTTAAACTATGTCCCATCACGAGTGGACTCTGTTTGTAGACAAAACAAAGCCCCACATGCACTACAGAACAATACCTGTGCCCAGGCTGATGTACTGCGGCCGGCTGCAGCGCTCTGACTTCCATCACAGAGTTTCAGTTTTAGTTGACGAATGGCAGATTTTTCCTTATTTTGTGGATTAATGTCATCAGACAAACATCATTTTAAAAAAGGTTGTAGTTTGTGTTATTTGTTCAACCCACAGACTGTACGGAGAGATGCAGGACATTTTTACCTCTCACTTCACTCATATATTATCAAAGGGAATCCTAAACCGCTTATTCAAGGTTAAAAACGAAACAGAACTTTTTTTCCACTGTGATTTATTCCAAATTTTGAGTCAATTAGAAATGTTGTCACTTAGAAAGTTCCTGGTGCTTTATTTGCTGCTGTTCATTTACTTTAGAGTTGTAGTGATTTGAATCCAGTCAATACAAGCCGAAGTCGTATTACATTATGATATTAAAGTCCAAATGATCAGTTTTATCAGTAAGTAACGCTTGACATGGCTTTGGTGCTGAGATTTAGGGTCAGTGTAGGTCATAAAGTAAACTGCTCATTCAGCACACATTCAACACAGGAAGGCTGTTCTGCACAGATAAGTCACTGAGTTCACAAGGAAAGTGCAGCTGTCCTCTATAAACTGCATTGTGTCATTACATTATGTTTTATCAATCTATCTTTATTCATTTATTAGTGAATGTCTCGTAATAAGAAGTTGCTGGAGTTTGTCTTGGTAAAATATTAATTTCTTCAGACCTCGCTGTCACTCCTGGCCTAGTTTGATCTGTCCTAATCCCACCAGGTAATCAGAAGTGTCTCTTTAATAGCTTTGTATTATTAGTGCACCTTTGCGTTACATGATTTAAACTCCACTTGATAACCCACTTCTTTCCCTGAAGCCAACAAAGCGGTCTGCATGAGTCTGCACTTCATCATCATCATGCCGATAGTTTAAATATTAGTCAAATATTTTTGTTTAGTAGATCTCAGGAACCCACTTAGTAAAACAGCTGTTATGGAAAAAAATGCAAAAATTAACCTTGAACCAAACCTTTAACCCTAGTGTCTAATAGGTTGTGTTCACGATTATATTCAATTTCAATTGGAGCAGGTGCCAATACAACTCTATGGGAACTGAATGGTTGTACTTCATCATTATTATTTGATAGTGAGTGGATTCACAAACCTGCCATGTCTTATGGCTGAAAGTCCTTTCTACTGGCTAATATCATGGACATATTTTTTCATAATCACCACTTTTGGACATCTTTTTTATGATTAAAATAATTGGATAATAGTTCATAATTGCTGACAGAGACAATATTTAACTTTTTGTTTTTGTGGCCCAGGAATTACAGAGAAATTGGCAATAATGAGACTAGAAATCTGCATTTTGACAGTTAAAATAGTTACCAGCTAGCCAGGTTGCACAATTAATCACAATCAAATCGACATCGCAATTTAAAATACTGCAATAACCAAACCCCAAACACTGAGGGTTTTTCTTCTGTCTTGCGTCTCCAGTGGTTTATGAAGCTGAAATGTAAATTAAATGTAGAATGATGTATAATAGCAGTTTAGAAGTATCATTTGCTGACAATACTAGTTTTATCAAACCACGGCCCCAGAATCGAAACTCGATTCACCATAAGACATTTTGCAATAATTGCTGTGATAAGATTGTGAATTGCAATAATTTTGGCCAAGATAATTGTGAGACAAAATGTCCATCTCGTCTCATGCCTCGACAAAACTGAAAGTAAAAATATACATTTTACATTAATACATAATGTTAAAATCGGAAATTGAATCGCAATTCAATCAAAATCGTGCTGCCCTATTTCCAGCACATACATTTGAAACTATAAGCTCTTTAGAGTGTTGTGATGTCTCATGAACACAACCTGTATCTGAAAACTACATTCTCTATTACTATTAATTTCTGTATGTGCCCACTAGTCTCCCTGTTGTTTGGAGTTCAACAACATATTTCTTCTATTTTTTCCACTATTTTCCACATAATAAGTCTGCTTAGCTTGTTAATATTTCATGTAAGAGCAAAGAAACCACACATTGTTTTTCATTTCCATTATTCTCTGTAAGAAGGGGTTGAGTTTTGGGAGCGGGCTGGACAGGGGAGTGGGTCTAAGCCGCCTCACTATTGGACAGAATAAATAGATTAAAAACATCTCAGTCTTTGGGACGGCAGCCAGCAGCGACACAGATGTAGCGTGACTAACAAGAGCCCGGAGACCGTGGAGCTTTACAAAAGAAATCTAGAGGGCCCATGGATGGAAATAACTTGCTAGGAGTTTCTCTACCAAAGACGATCTGGTTTTGTCAAAGCCGTATTTTACCACATGACTAACAAGTGACTCATCTAATCTGTGTGGTTTCTTATGCAACACATGGTACTTTTATAAACCGTGGTAGTGGATGTGGTGTTTTATATAACGGCCTCCTCCTCTTTGCAGGGAATGGCTTTCACGTTGGAGGAGCGTCTACAGCTGGGCATCCACGGTCTGCTCCCGCCCTGCTTTCTGTCCCAGGACGTCCAGGTGCTTCGTGTCATGAAGAGCTACGAACTGCGCTCAGATCCACTCGACAAGTACTCCACTATAATCAAACTGAAATTATTACTATTACTACTACTACATTATGACTATAATTGTTATTCCCAGGTACATTTTGCTCATGACGCTGCAGGACAGAAATGAGAAACTGTTTTATCGTGTGTTGACCTCAGACATAGAGGAGTTCATGCCTATTGTCTACACTCCCACAGTCGGCTTGGCCTGCCAGCAGTATGGCCTTGCCTTCAGGAGGCCGCGGTAAGGAAATGAAAGACGAATATACTCATTTGCACCAAAGAATATCTGATGATTGAGAAGTTTCCTCTACTGCCATTTTTGGAGCTCAACAGTCCTTGTCGATGACAGAAGAAGAAGAAGAACTTTATTTATATAGCGCCTTTCACAGACAGAGTCACCAGAAGTAAAGATCCCATTCAAAATCTCCATAGACTTTGAAAAAAAAAAAAAATGAAGGGCCTGATTTTATAAATCCAGTTATTAAAGTTTATAAATCAACCTGATTTACCACTCATTTAAAACTGTTAATAGTATTAGTGGGACAGATCTGACATATAAATGAGTTTGCGCTGTGGCCTTTTAATGTTTATGAAAGACCAACATCTCAACTGCACCTGCTTTTTGCACCACTTTAGCACATATTATCTATTTTGTACATGTGCAATTGCTTAGTAAATCAGGCTCTAGTTTAATAACGGTGGCAGCTAACCAGCTATGTCAGTGTTTCCCAACCAGGGGTACGGGGACCCCTAGGGGGACGCAGAGGTTAGCAGAAGGTACTTTGATTGATTTCAGATTTAAATAAAATAAGATGAAACAAGTTGTATTTTTGATTATTATAGTCAAAGAAAATCTAAAAAAAAAACATGTAACAGTAAAGAGTGAGAGTTTCAGTGTATTTAGTTGTCTTTTTTTGCTGATAATTAGGAGTTTTAGTCATTCACTTTCTAACTGCTCAAAACCATCGAGGCAGGGGGTACTCGTAGAATAAATGAAAGGCCCAAGGGGTACGCAAGGCAAAAAAGGTTGGGAACCACTGAGCTATGTGGTAACTTGTGGACATTAACACACAATTATAAAGTGAAGACCCCTCCAGATCATTATTAACCAACAAGTTCTCAAAGCTTTATGTCGTATTTTGAAGTATATGGTTTTCTTTCTTGTGAAAGTGCTTTGGTCAGTAGTTGGCACCCAGCTGATTAGCCTCCATTGTGCTTTTAAACTCTTAATATTTTAATTGTTTGAAAAGTCCATGGAGTCTTGAATGGTATTTTTATTTCCAGCATCAGCAAGGAGGCAGGGCTGTTGATCTGAGCATTGAGATGAATGTTAATTTACCCGTGTCAAACTTTGGTTTATTGTCATTTACAGCGGCCTCTTCATCACTATCCACGACAAAGGCCACATTGCTACTATGCTCAACTCCTGGCCTGAGGAAAACATAAAGGTAGATCTTCTTTTCTGCCTCTTCATATTATTAACGTGTTTATTAACACATTACCTTATTGTGTTGTAGGCCGTTGTGGTGACAGACGGCGAGCGTATTCTTGGTTTGGGAGACTTGGGCAGTTATGGGATGGGGATCCCTGTGGGTAAACTGGCTCTGTACACGGCCTGTGGAGGAGTAGCCCCTCAGCAGTGTCTCCCGGTGCTGCTGGACGTTGGCACCGACAACCAGGTGAATATGATTTCAGAGCTGCTGCCGATGCCAACGTAATATAATTTTATAGCTGAAGCCACTTATCTTCTGCTACGTGAGAGACGACCAATCACTTTATTGGAAACGATGACTGTACTTTGCTGATGCAGTTTTCTTTCCCTTTCCTTTGCCTCAGACACTTCTCGATGACCCTTTGTACATTGGACTAAAACACAAGAGAATCAGAGGAAAGGAGTATGATGACTTGATTGAAGAGTTCATGCAGGCTGTGACCGATAAGTATGTTCAACGTTTAAGTTACAAGACTATTATTATCGGCTCCATTTCTCTGTTGGACCAGAAAAATAAATGATTGCATTGTGAATAATAATTAACACTGCGTTCCTTGTTTTGTTTACCTGTACTTTTTCAGATATGGAATGAACTGTTTGATTCAGTTTGAGGATTTTGCAAATAGCAACGCTTTTCGTATCCTCAACAAATACAGGAATCGTTACTGTACCTTCAATGACGACATTCAAGGTGCTTCATGAGTTTTTATGTATAAACGGTTTCCCATTGTAGCAGACTTAAAAATGACTTTATTTCCCACAGGCACAGCCTCCGTGGCTGTAGCTGGTGTTCTGGCAGCATTGAGGCTCACTAAAAACAAGCTTTCGGACCATACTTTTGTGTTTCAGGGAGCAGGGGAGGTGAGTCAACACAAATGACATATTTCTTAGAGATTATACTGCCACATGTTAATCCCACAAAGCTTGTCCTGAATATAATCTTGTGTTTTTCAGGCTGCCATGGGCATTGCCCACCTGCTCATTATGGCCATGTCTAAAGAGGGAGTGAGCAGAGAAGATGCTGCCAAGAAAATCTGGATGGTGGACTCCAAAGGTCTGATTGTTAAGGTATGCACAGAGTCATCTGTTCTGTATTAAATGATAAACCAGGAAATCATACTGTTATATACAAACACAGGGGAGAGGAAACCTTAACCATGAAAAGGAAGAGTTTGCCCATGACCACGCCCACGTGAAGACGCTCGAGGAGGTGGTTGAGACCATCAAACCCACCGCCATCATAGGTCTGTTACATGTGATGAGTTAAGCTGCTGTTGCATTGAAATTCATAAAACAATGTTTATACATCTATATTTTCCTGTTCAGTGGTGGAAAAACTTCAAAACCTCTTAAAGGTGACATTTTCAACGTTCTCTTAGTAGGAAATAACCAATTGAATTTTTACAAATCGACTAACTACTCCGATAACAATGTTGGTCAACAAGCTATCAATAATTACAATTGAACATGAATTACCTGTGTTTAACATCAAATGAACAACTTGAATCTCTTGATTTTTACTTGCCCGCTTTGTTCGATTTGGACGGTTCTAGTTGAACCACTTGGATACCATAATTGGCTTTTTCTTTTTGACAAAAATGAATCCAGATTAATTTTTATGTTATGAAAGTCTTTAATATAATGTGGCATAGAGTGATTTTACTTTTCTTTTCTAGGCGTTGCTGCTATTGCAGGAGCATTCACTGAAAAGATCATCAAAAACATGGGATCCTTCAATGAGAGACCAATCATCTTTGCTCTGAGTAATCCCACCAGCAAAGCAGAGTGCACCGCTGAGCAGTGCTACACGCTCACGGAGGTAAACAGTGAGGCAATATTGTAACTCAAATGTTTTTCTTTAACTCTACTTCTCTTCTGTGTTTAGGGTCGGGGCATTTTTGCCAGTGGAAGTCCTTTCAATAAGGTGACGCTACCAGATGGCCGCACCTTCTACCCTGGTCAGGGCAACAACGCCTATGTGTTTCCTGGAGTTGCTCTGGGAGTTATCGCCTGTGGGGTGCGCCACATAAGTGAGGACGTCTTCCTCACCACAGCAGAGGTAAACCTTTCGCTCTGTTTATTACTGAGTACAGTAGTATATAAGATACAGCCAGTCATGGGTCTGTCCTTTTTTAAACCCAGGCTATAGCTGACATGGTGACAGAGGAGAACTTGGCTGAAGGCAGGTTGTATCCACCTCTGAGCAATATCAGAGAGGTGTCCTTTAAGATTGCTGTCAAAGTAAGTAATCACAGTAAATGTACTTGGTTTTAAACCTGTTTTACTCTGATTGTTGGGCTTTTATTTGCTTTAATTACAATGTGCTTGTTGATGTTTATCCCCCTTCTCTCCCACACAGGTTGTAAACTATGCATACCAAAACAACATGGCGTCCGTGTATCCTGAGCCTAAGGACAAGGAGGCGTTCGTACTGTCCCACATCTACAGCCCTGACTATGACTCCTTCACTTTGGACTCCTACTCCTGGCCTCAGGAGGCTATGAATGTCCAGGACGTCTGATCCTCGAACCTGGTTTGTTTTTAACCATCGTTTTCTGTGTGTTTCTTCTGGACCGGTCACGTTTGCAGAAAAACAAACCAATCATTTTTGTTCTAGTTTGAGGTGGTTTCCATTTCCCATTCTGTTTTACTTTTTGTATGATTTTTAATGGCATATCAGATGATCTTATCACAGAGATACTCTCCTTAATGTCTGCAATTCTAGGGGATAATTATAAAATTCAAAAATCAAAGCATGTTTTGTCTGTCTGAGGAATTTAAAAATATTTTCTGAAAGACTTTACTCCTACTATTACAGTGCCTATTTCACAGTGACCTCAAGACATCACTGCCCCACTGTCTTTCAATGTTGATCTTGAAATGTCTTTCATTCGTAAAAGCATAAATCTTGCAACTGGACTGCGATACTCCAGGAAATATTATTCTTGTTAACTTGACCCTGTGTGTTGTTTACTAGAATGCTAAATGCTGTATTGCGCTGATGTACTGTATGCCTTTATTGGGTGTGAACATCAAGAGGGTTTGTACGATGTGGTTTTTGTCCCTGTTAGTTATGTACTAAATGCTGCCTGTATTGTTTGGCCAAAGTTACTGATGCATAAAATGAACTATGTCAAAAATCATAATTTAATTTATCTCATCTCAAGTAATGATGTTAGTCTTTCGTGATTTTAAAGGGAACATGACACTTTTGAATAAAAATATTAGTCAACTCTTTTTGTATTAAAAACAACCTTGTGTAAATGTTGTGTTGGTTTGGAATCAGTGCCATCGTCCTGTAAAACACTTTAGCCAGTTCTTTACAGTCATCTGCACTTTTAAACATTTTCTTGATAGAAAAATACAATTGTGGCCAAAAGAGTTGTGGACAGAACTTATGCATTTCATAGAATACAAAATCTTTTTTCCCACTCATGGTTAGTGGTTGTGCAAAGCCATTGTCAAAGAACTGAGTTTACTCTTGAAATAATGTAACAAACTACTCAAATATCCCTGATCTAACGTTTACATGACCTTCAACAACTGCCAGGAAAATTGTTCAGGAGCAAAGAAAAACTCACTTCAGCTGAAATACAGGACTCTGACAATATGTATGTTTGTTTCAAGGTGCACAGTAAACTTTTGATCAAGGACATTTGGCTAGTTTCTAGTTGAAAAGTGACAATAAATGGCTTCACACAACCACTAACCACAAACCAAAATTGGCCGAAAGATTAGAAGGGTGCAAACTTTTGGCCACAACTGAATTAGACATTGTTCATACCAGTGTTAATTTAGTTTTAGTCTTTTGACGAAAATGGAATTTAATTTTAGTCGAGATTTAGTCAAAAAAATCTTGTTAGTTTTAGTCTAATTTTAGTCCACAAAAATTCCACGTAAACTTTGTCGACCAAATCTTTACATTTATATTATTGTTTTCAAACATATTTAATAATATTCTCTGCTTCATGAAGCGTCTCCCACATGAACAAACACAGAGCTGTTCCTTTGGCAGAGGATTTAAATGATACGAGGCTCTTTCAAACTGAAGTCACTGAAGTTCGGATCATTTTAGTCCCTTTTCATTTTTATTTAGTCTTTTCTTAGTCAACAAAAATATCTGGAGATTTTAGTCTCATGAACTAACTTTTATGTAGTTTTATCGAAATATTTTAGTTGACGAAATTAACACTGGTTTGTACACAATTTAGGTCCATTTTAGACCCAGGGTTCATGTTGATTTGGTTCTTGAATCTTCAAGGCCTGACTTGGAAGGTCCAATATCAAGGTTTCTGTGGGGCATTAAAAGTCATTAAATGAATTGTGTCAGAAATAAGGCCTTAAATACAAAAATTAGGGTCTAGTTTTGGTAGAAATCATACTGTATTTCTGGCCAAAAGTTGTCCGTTCACTCCGTTGTATCAAATTTTCTATTAGATATGGAAAGTAATATTAAATATGTGCTGATATAACCTGTATAAACCCTGATCATGAGGTGGTGCGTGGAGCGAAAAGCGTGAGAACCACTCGCCTAAACATCCCAGAAACACAAAGCGATTGATTTGTGGAACATTTTTGAACAGAGCTTTTTAATGCTTCAAGAAACAATAAAAATTCTTAGGAATTGCAACACAATTGATGCACAGTCTTCTGGCTTTTAAATACTTCTTGTAAACAATTTGACACAGTTGCAATGAATGTGATAACCTTTCCTTGTACAGTATATATATAGAGGCAGGTGGTAAACATATTTTTCTAGATTGGATAAGTTTGGCTTTCACATGAAATATTCCTCTGTATCTTCTCAATTTTTCCTCATGAAATGGTTTCTGAAGTCTGTGAACCCATGGTATTAAACAAAGCTTTTGGCAATAACACTGAAAAGAGGCACGATTTAGATCTTTGCACATTTTGATCTTGAAATTGAGGGGAAATATAGTATGAACATATAGTAGCGATGTTTACTGTGTTCTAAGTAAGTACAGTGAATGAGTGTTTGTGAAATTAATAAAGCTTTTAGTTGCAATAGCAGGATCTAGTAGCAGCTGGTCCACAATTGTACCTTTGGCAAACTGCACACTTTACAGTGCTTGTGTGTCCTGAAACATATCTCTCTCTTTAGATATTAACCATTCTTAAACTTAAGAATTCGCAACATTGACAGATAAATATGGAAAACAGTCCTTAAAAGGGAAATCGGCCAATTGCTCTAGGTCAGCAACCAGTATCTCCAGAGCCACATGCAGCTCTTTCGATCTTTGATAGAAGTTAAACCCATAAAGTGTTGAAAGTGTATGGGTGATAAGCTATGGTAGGCTACATGTGAGCCAGCCAGGGATATTCTTATCATCACACTGTCAATAAAAAGGATGTAGCCAATAAAAAATACTACAGCCGCTCTTTGAAACGTTCTTTTGGTTTGAAAGGGGCCAAAGTGGCTCTTGAGAACGTGAAGGTTCTAGGTGATACGGCTCTTCTTCTCGGGGCAGAGGTGGGACAACAGCACGTTAACCATGTTCTTCACGATGGCTGGGGGCGGGTGGAGCGCGTGAGGCAGGGGGTGCGCCTGTGTCATCTGCCAGGCGTCCACCATGACCACGTTGAGTCCCTTGAACATCGCCCTCAGCACTTGGTCCAGCTGCAGCGAGAACCAGTCGCTGTTGTAGAGGCTCACGTCCTGGTCCAGGGCCTGGAGGTTGGCGCTTCGGATCACCACCATCGTGCCCGGCGCCCGGTCCAACAGTCTCAGCACGGCCCTCCGGATGTGACGCAGGCGCCTGATGTACACCTCCACGGGGAAGGTGCTGAAGTGCGCCCAGATGCTGAGGATGACCACGGTGTTGGGACCCCCCGACAGCCCGTCCAGCTCATTGGAGACGTACCGCAGCTCACTGGACAGCACCGTGGAGAAGCGGATGGGCGGGCCGTGGCACCGGTACTTCAGCAGGATGTTATGGGTGCTGTCCACCGCCATAAAGGGCCCCACGTTTTTAGGACTGTGCAGATTGAACTCCTTTAAATCTACATCACATCACATTAATCAGAAGCAAAATAATATCACTCGAATAAAGACTAGTGCAAGTGAAGTTACCTGGAGCTAAAGCAATGAGGTATTCGAACCATTGTCGCACTGTGGAGTCCCCGTACATGTAGATCATTTTGTTCCTCAAACACTGAGTGGCAATAGCAGAATCATTGAACTGCCTTATTTTAAACCCGTTCAACGGTGTCCAAGAGTCTTCATAGTAATAACCAGAAGGAGCAATTTTTGTTGTCTCCAGATTTAAAGTGTCACTTTCAACCAATGGTTTATCTGCGAAAAAGAAAAAAATATGTAGTATAAGAAGATGCACTAAACAAATTATAATACATTAACAGGGAAATGAAAGAACCACTGCTGTACCTTTGAGTGGAGGTAGAACATTGACCCGGTCTGGACCTGATGCGTGAATGTGCACTTTGAGGTTAATGTCACTACAACAAAAATGTCCAACAAGAATGATTAGGTGCATTTGAACAATGGCATGTTCTTTTGCAATTATGTAACCTTAATTTAAAGAGGAATTTCCCACTCAGATTCAGAATCTGTTTTTCCTTGTATTGTACACATTTTAAGTAGTAGTGTAAATTAAAGCACCTAGAGGAAGAACATGCAACACTCCATAGCAGGGGTTTACAACCAGTGATTCGTTGCCCCCTGGTGGTCTGTGGCAGTACTGCTAGTGGTCCTTGACTTGCTATTCAGTTTAACTACTAAAAAGTACACTAGGGCCGTCGAATATTAATATATATCAAGTTGATATATCTCTTTTAATAATTCTACTTTTGTTATTTTAAACATTTGAGAACACAAAGCATTGTAAAATAAAGTATATAGCCCTCTTTTATACAAACAAATAGGCCTATATTGCACACACAGTGGGCCGCAGACTACTGCTTAGTCTGAATGGTGGTCCCTGGGGCAGAACCAGTTGAAACCCCCTGCCCCATAGAACTGCCCCTCGTCGCTTTCTTGCTGTGAGACGAGAGCTCGAACCTGCTGAAGAATCAATTTCTCCCCCAGGAGATAAATTAACTAATACGCTTAGGTCTAGTCTCTGCATTGTTCTATACATTTCATTGTAGGCAAAAATTCTTCAGTCTTCATCTGTACTCTGTAGTTGAAGTGTAGGATGTTTCAATCTTAGTCCAAAGATCGAAACATCCTACACCAACTACAGAGTACAGATGAAGACTGAAGAATTTTTTCCTACGATGGACAACTCCTGTACGACTGACAACCTACACAAACGGATATACATTTCATTCTTTATGAAACGAATCATAAAATACATTTGAATCCCCCCCCTCTTGTAAACAACTGATAGAGTACAAACCTCTGAAAGAGCAGCGCCTCATTGTTGGTGATGAGGTGCTTCAAGTAGCCCCCTTTGGCGTGGTTGACCCGAGTGTCACAGCCGAGCATCTTGGGCTTGTAGCAGTACCAGGGCTCTCCCGTGTACAGGTCAGTGTAGTTGCACAGAGGCTGCTGGTCTGGGGGCAGGCACATGTTGCAAACTGTGGTTTCAGAAAGGAAGCCCAGGCGAAATAAGCTTTTAAAAAAGACCCGATCAGAGCGCTCCTTCCTTAAGCGCTGCAGCACGGCGACGGCCTCGCTCGAATGCACTAATGTTACCTCGACCTGCGCAGAGCCGGTCCAGAGTAACGGGAACAGGGCCGAATAGAAGCCGTTTTTATGGTCGAGCACCGTGCCCACGACCCCTGCGCCGAGGTCTGGTGAGTGCAGCCGGGCCAGAAGAAAGTCTCCCCCATAGTGCTTGGGACGCCCCTGAAAGTCATGCACTTGCACCAGGGCTTCGAGCTGGTCCCCTAAATGCCACTTCCGTCCCGCTTTGGCAGGGAGTATGGCGAAGAGACTGTGCACCGGGTCTGTCGTGAGACGCAGAGAAAAAGACCTGGACTGGAGAGTGGGTTCAGGCCAAGCGATGGAGCCCAGCAGGAAGCGCTCCTCCAGCTCATCCTCACGGGACGGCCGCTGCCCCAGTTGAGAGCAGAAGGTGTGGTTGTTATAAAAGGTGGGCAGTGACACCGGGATGAAAGACGTCTGGATCCGGCTCTGAAGCTGGTAGAGCGCCGAGATGGTGTGACAGTTCCAGTTCTGAGGAGAAACAACAAAGCTGTAATGAGAGGGTACATCTCAGCCAGCTCCATTATTAGGAATAGGGCAAAGTAAAAATGGACAATGTAGTGCATGTTAAGACGAACACGCAAAGATAACAATGACATGCCTGTGTCCAATAATGACTTGGAGCCAAAAAGTTAACATGTTATGTCCATTAGAGCAAGGAGCTTCCAGAGTGAACCCCCACTTCCTTATGGTTTCCGGAAGTAGTGGACTATAATTAGTCCATTATAGTCGGGGAGCCAAAGTCTCAAAAATTGAACCTGGCATCGTCTGTTATACTTTTTATTTGTGTTTTTTCTGTTAACTTTGACCCTAAGGACCATTAATTGGAGGGTCTGCTCTGCTGGAAATATCGCGAAAAAAAATTGTGGCCATTTTAGTGTAGGCAACCTGTATTTTTATCAAAAAAACGTGAAAAACAATTTTTCTCCCTCAAATCCTTAGTGGGTTGGGTAGGCGGTCAATAAATGCATTCCAGATACACAGAACACATGTGCTGACAACATCCACTGAAAAAAGAACTCTTAAAACATGTTTCTACATGATTTTGCATCAATTTAATGCAAAAAAATGACTAATTTTCTAACTTTTTAATGATATTTTCATCTTTACTTCCTTGGCAATCAAGTTATGGCATGTGTTCTGTGTATCTGGAATGCATTTATTGACCGCCTACCCAACCCACTAAGGATTTGAGGGGGAAAAAAAATCGTTTTTCACATTTTTCTGATAAAAATACCTAAAGTTGCCTACACTAAATGGCCACAATTTTTTTTCGCAATATTTCCAGCAGAGCAGACCCTCCAATTATTGGTCCTTAGGGTCAAAGTTAACAGAAAAAACACAAATAAAAGTATAACGGACGATGCCAGGTTCAACCCATTTTTGAGACTTTGGCTCCCCGACTACTAGTTTTAGCTAACTAAGGTAAGGTAAGGTAAGGTATACTTTATTAATCCCCGTAGGGAAATTCATTCTCTGCATTTGACCCATCCTTCGATGCCGCTGGGACAATCCG
>OMNZ01045347.1:3049-13915 GCA_900303255.1 Lesueurigobius sanzi | reverse complement strand
GGAGGACTTCGTAGATAAACAAACATGGCTACCTCGGAGGACTTCGTAGATAATGCTGGTCAGGTTGATCCACAGCGGCTCAGGACCTGCCCTCCATCTGATCTATGTCATTTCGTTGTACATTGTATAATGACAAATAAAGCGCCTAATTATCCTTATTCCTTATTAAATCAAAAGTTCTTGGAAGATAATGAAATCGTTCTATTAAACTAATATTACAGCAAAAGTTATTACATGTTATTACATTACATATTACATACAAAAATTAGGGCCTAGACTGGAGTTTTGGTAGAAATCATACTGTATTTCTAGTCAAAAGTTGTCCATTGTATCACATTTTCTGTTGAATATGGAAATTAATATTTAAAACGCATCGATTTGTGGCGTTTGCGGGATTAAAAATGTACCTGCTGCCTGTATAAACCCTGAGTTAACTTTAAGGTATTCTTTGTATGATGCTTTCTTAATGGTGGGACGTGTGAGGTAGGGCTGGGCCATATCGTATCGTATATCGATATACCGGTATGACTTTTGGATATCGATATTTTTTATATCGTTGTGGATGCGATATAATTAGCATGTGCACTTGGCTGATTTTGACTGGAGTCGGGGCCAGTGGCAGCTGCTTTAAACATAAAATTAATTGAAGGATATACAGTATGTTACTTGAGTAGATCAAATTAGCAAGGAAATTGGCATGGCGCTAAAAGAAAAAAAGAAAAATAGGCGCAAAGCTGGGATTTTTAAATATTTTATCCATTGTCAAATATATCGTTATTGTGATATTTCTTTTTTATATCGTGATATCGATTTTATGTCACGTCGCCCTGCCCTAGTGTGAGGACACATACACAATTTTCCCCGATATGTGGAGATGCCATTCCTCATTTGAACGCTAAGAACATACAGCATTCAGTGACTGATCTTCTGGAGACTGGACTAATTAGGAGCAAGGATTGTGGAAGTGACAGAGTTTGTTTAATTGTCTTCACAACCAAAACTAAAATGTGAGCATAAAACATATCACATGACATTGTAAAAAAAAAAATTATAATAAAGTTGCATTTTGATATAATTCTTGCCCTGTCTGAGTGAGAAAAACATGACATTGATTCAAAAATGATGAATCAATTACTAAAATAGTTAATTCAATAATCGATGAGTTGTTCCAGCCCTATAAGCAAGGATCTGTAATAAAACTCTAGATAGGACATGGCCATAGTAACACATGGGAACGAATGGCAAGCTCTGGCGGCCATGTTGTGATTGTCCAACAGCAATAGGGAAATGCCACTTATTTTTATGCTTTTTAACATAATTCGTTTAATTTCATGAATACCATGAATACCATTTGGCCTTGTGTCTAGTCTCGCAACATCTCCCTTTTCTCTCTTCATAAATAATAATTTTGTTTGTATGAGCACAGTTCTGGAAGAAGAAAATAGACATAATTTGACCAATATTTAGCTTGTGCACTTAAGACAGTGACACAGTATTAATCGTCAGCTAATCGATTATTGAAATAGTTGTCAACTATTTTAGGAATCGGTTAATGGTTTCTGGGACAAACAGACTCAGACAGAGTAAGAATTACATCAAATTGTATTTTTTGTGAAAAACTATGTTGTCGCTAAAGGCATTGGTCATAGAAGTTTTAGCTCTGGTTGTTCCAAATATGAGAAGTCTCGGGCCATGATCTAATCAGAGCATAAAGAGGACTCTCTCGCTCTGTCACAATCCCAGACTGAATTTTAGAGGTTCTTAGCTTTCAAATGCGGATTGACACGTGAAACATGTACAAAGGGCCTCCTAATGGTTAGTGACAGCCCTAGTGCAAAACAAAACAGTCCTTTTAAACATTTACATAACTCCATATTTCAGAGTAAATCTGTCTTGACTGAGAGACTTAGACTTCCCAGCAAAACAACAAATCAAAAATAATAACTGTATCTCAAATTCTGCCGTTTTATCATTTAAAACCGTGTCACAACATTTGCTACGTTAAAGAGGGTCATGTCCGATCTAGATTCATGTCACAGTGTGTTAAAAGTTCATAGTGAAAGAAAAATGCAACCGTTTACCACCACTAAGCCAATGTTTCTCCTTCTCAGGGCTTTTTTCGAAGGAGCATCCAGAAGAACATGGTGTACACTTGCCACCGAGACAAAGTGTGCGTCATTAACAAGGTGACCAGGAACCGCTGTCAGTCCTGCCGGCTTCAGAAGTGCCTCGATGTCGGCATGTCCAAAGAGCGTGAGTACAACTTCCCCGCGTGTTGAGTTGGCCCGTAGAAGAGCAGCACAATGCATGGCCAAATTATCGTTATTGCAATATTGGGTCACGTGAGAAGACACGATGCATTGCAGAGTAGAGTAGTAGTACTGTAGTTAGTTTTACACTTCTTCTGCTCCGGATTTAGCTAGTCTTTTGCTAGTCTTCTTTTGTCAGAGTTTGATTAAATAACAAAAAAAGTAGTGGGAGGTATTGCACAAATGTTTTGTTTTTTAATATTGCAATAACATTTTTCATTTTCCAATATTACACTAGTCATTATTGCAACATTTTCTCATAAGGAGCAGCCCTAGCCATTGCAAATTGTCTTTGAAACTAGCAAAAAAAAACAACTCCGTTTCCAAGTAAAAACGTGACAGAGCAAAATAGTGCGACACATTAACCAGAATCACCCGAAATAACCAACATGGGTGAGTGCCTCTGTGTAAGGTCCACTGTCGGTTTGCATTAGCAGCGCGTTAACCTAGATATGTGGCTCCCCCTGGTGGCGGGTCCCGCACCAAACGATACAAATCATGTCAAAAATGTTCACTACGCATTCCTCAAAAAGAACTAAGGCCGGTTTTTTTGTGCATCGTCAAACATTTTAGGAATCTATTTGGGATTTTTGACTCAGTATTTTCGCTTTTTGCCATCAGTTGTGCGCAATGACAGGACGAAAAAGAAGAAGGAGGATAAGAAGCCGGCTGAGGTGGAGGTGTACGTGCTGTCCGCAGACACAGAGGAGATGATCGAGCGGGTTCGCCGAGCTCACCAGGGCACCTTCCCCTCTTTGGGCCAGCTCGGAAAGTACACCACGGTGAGTACATCACACTGTGTAGTCACAAGTGTGTTTTGGGCTCGGAACTGTTCTGACTGTTATGATACCGCAGTGTCAGGAGAGCACAGGGAATTCACTTGCAGATTTTCATTTTCTGCTATGCAATTTGAAGATTATCACTCATAGGGGCTTAGGTGGTAAATTGGGGTCAGTAATGATTTGAAATGAATTGAATTTTATTTGTCTAATCAGGGACAATGCACAGACGATATTAGTCTAATAAAAGAAAAGATGCCATGTGCGAGGTTATAGCTAAAAGTGCTAATTTCCAAAGCAGTCCCTGGACAGGTTGATGCTACTCTTACAAAAGTACATACAATTATGAAAATCCATACACATAGAACAATCATTATTTCAATCAGTTCCACTTCAGGAAACTACCAAAAACTCACCAAACCATTCATACACTATCACAGTCACTCAATGCACACAGGTTTGTATATTTCGTCATCATTTTAGTCAAAGTAGTATTTTTTCGGACTAAAATTAGACTAAAACTATCTTAAAGTTAGTGAATGAGACTAAAACTATAACTAAAATGTCCAGATATTTTCGTCGACTAAGAAAAATACTATATAAAAATGAAAAGAAGGGACTAAAATGATCAAAACTTGTGACTCAGTTTGCAAGTTATATCATTTAAATCATTTAAATTCTCTGCCAAAGGGACAGCTCTGTGTTTTGAAGCAGAGAATATTATTAAATATGTTTGAAAACAATAATGTAAATGTAAAGTTTGCTCAATTTATTCCAGACTTAGTCGACTAAATTTACATGGAATTTTTGTTCTGGAATTGTTTGTGGAATTAGACTAAAACTAACAAGATTTTTTTTGACTAAATCTTGACTAAAATTAAATTCCATTTTCATCAAAAGACTAAAACTAAATCAAAATCAAAATTTGCTGCCAAAGTTAACACAGGTTGCCGTTTTTTAGTCAGGCGTTTAAACACACTATAATTTGTACATGACATCATTTCATTTGGAAGCGTGTTCCAAAGGCTTGTGGATTTATAAGAGAATGATTGTTGTCCAAACGTGGCTCTACAATACAGTTTTGCTTCACAAATAAGCTCAAAGGAATGCATGTGAGAATGCAGCCATGTAAGTGTTCTCAATTAAAGGTTTGACTGTAGATTAAAGGCAGCAATCCGTCTGTGTAGGTTCTCAGTCGTACAGGAGTTGTCCATCGTAGGCAAAGATTCTTCAGTCTTCATCTGTACTCTGTAGTTGAAGTGTAGGGCGTTTCGATCTTTGTCCATAGAGCTTCCTAATGAGAGAATCCATCCATGAATCACAATGGTGGCCTCAGGTTTAATTTAGATCCAGTCTATAAATCTTAGACAGAAACTGGTCTACAACAACAACAACAACAACAATAACAACTGTAGACTGAAACCATCTCTGTCATGCTAATTTAGCTGGACAATGGCGCAGGGCAGGGCCATAGAGAGGTGTCAACAGCCTTAAAACTTAGCCCAGGGTGAGACAATAGAGAGGCAACGAGCACTGATTATGTGTGAATAGGTTAAGATGTTTTGCCAACCTTTAGTACTAAGAGAGGTGGGACTTAGAGGTTAACTCCTGTCTGGTTTGCTCTAAAGAGACCCATGCGCGTGTTAAGTCTACTCATTTTGCTGAGGAAGATCTTTGGACAAAAATCGAAACGTCCTACACTTCAACTACGAGTACAGATGAAGACTGAAGAATCTTTGCCTACGATGTAGATTAAAGACTTGACCCTGTGAAAAAAGCCTGGAAGAGCCCTTGTTTAAACTCTTACTGTTTTGAAATCACACTAATTACTTGGACAAAAAGCTATATGGAATTTTGCTAACAATACAGTACAGTATAATGTTTTAATACAGTTTAGTTTAGTTTTTTCACAATTAAATATTGAAAACCACATTCAGATCATATGCAGCGAAAAAAAGGACTCCCAAAAAGCCAAAGCGTATAAGGTAGGGGAGGTGTTAAAAGTGATAATATTGTATTATTTCCATCACTGTGTTGTTAATGTTTATCACGGCTGTTGTGCCTCTCAGAATAACAGCTCGGAGCATCGCGTGGCTCTGGACGTCAACCTCTGGGACAAGTTCAGCGAACTGTCAACCAAATGCATCATCAAGACAGTGGAGTTCGCCAAGCAGCTCCCAGGCTTCACCACGCTCTCCATCGCCGACCAGATCACGCTGCTCAAAGCCGCCTGCCTCGACATACTGGTGAGTCTGATGAAAGCAGCCCTCTTCTTCGTTGTCAGGGTTCCCACTCTTTACTTGAACAACCTCAGTCAGTTTAAAGCAGGGGTAGGCAACGTCAGGCCCGGGGGCAAAATCCGGCCCTCTGTCATAGAACTTTTGGCCCTCCAAGATCATTTTGAGAAACATTCTTACACACACTCTGGGGAAGAAATATGGTCTGATAAGAAAATGACTTAACTTCTCCTCTGTGAGATCAATAAAGCAAAGTCTCTATCTTAAAAGTGCTTCAATTGAAAAGATTTAGAGTACATTATAACAATTTTAAATTAAAGATTGCCAATGGAACAAGCATTTTTTTCCCCCCATGGACATTTTTGTGGGGCGTTTAAGTTTTGCTTTTCTTATTTTAAGTCTATAAGTTAATTAGTGGTTGTTCCATTGGCTCTTTTTTCAAGACAGTGCAAACCCACTCAGAATCAACATAAATTATCTCAAGTGAGGAACTTTTAAAGTAATTTCTCTTATTGAAGACGGTAATTTGTTCTCGCGTTGAACATTATTATACATAGAAAATACTGAACATGTCTCAGTTCCTTTGAAAATGTCCCCTCAAAAGTCCCATTAAGTCATATATGATGCGCAACAATGGCATTTGTAGAAAGTAGTGCTTTACTTTGGGCCATGATTGGGAGGATTGGATTGGCCCCTGGTCCTTTGACGAAGAAGAAAATCGGCCCTCCATCAGGACAACTTGCCTACCCCTAGTATACAGTATTATTGAACCACACCTGGACCTACTCTAAATTGTACATTGTATTTCCAGCAATTCCTTATGCTTTGAGAGCAACCTTCTGGGGATAACAATGATGTTCGCATTGGGTGCTTCTGGAAAATCACACCATCTTATCCCAGCCACATAAAGAAGCCTAGGATTATTGTCAAACTCATCAAATTTAGATTTTGATTGAAGTGAAAACCTGCAATAATAAAAAGTAGTAAGAACTTGTGAGTGACAGTGTCCTGTCTGCTCTGTGACAGATCTTGAGGATCTGCACGCGCTACACCCCGGACCAGGACACCATGACCTTCTCCGATGGCCTGACTCTGAACCGCACACAGATGCACAACGCCGGCTTCGGCCCTCTCACTGACCTGGTGTTCTCCTTCGCCGGCCAGCTGCTGCCACTGGAGATGGACGACGCTGAGACAGGCTTACTCAGCGCCATCTGCCTGCTGTGTGGAGGTACAGCACTGCGTAACATTTCACTCAATACATACAATAAAATACATGCTCAAGGTATAAAAATAAAATTATCGAATGCTATGGTGTAGGACCTTTCACCACCAAGTATTTTGTTTTGATTTAGAGATCCTTTTTCAAACTTTTTATAATGCTTTGTGTGTTCTCAGATCGACAAGACCTAGAAGAGGCTGATAAGGTGGACGTACTTCAGGAACCTTTGTTAGAGGCCTTAAAGGTTAGTTTTACTCATACTGCCCAGGCCTCTGAACCCACTGTAGAGCCTTATGTCCAATATTGAGGGCGTGCACCTCTAACAGTCACTGTGATACTGATAATATCATAACGTGTTCTCGTTTTGTGTCGCTCGTTGCAGATTTATGTGAGGAGGAGGAGGCCGGACAAACCTTGCATGTTTCCCAAGATCCTCATGAAGATCACGGACCTCCGCAGCATCAGTGTGAAGGGTGAGACACGCTGCCTCACAGACACTCTCTCAGACTGTCTCCAGCATTTATTAATCTCTTTGTTTGAACGCCACCTAATCCTCTCTTTAAGCGCATCAATCAATTCATTTTATAGCCAAATATCACAGCAAGAGTCGCCTCACGGGACTGTACAGACTAGGGCTGGGTGTAATCAATTGATTTTCCTTTGAATAGCCCATTATCGATAAAAAAAACAACTAAAATTGATCCTTCTACCGCGACAGATAGGGGCGTGGCCACTCATGTCGGCAACGACTTTAGCACTTTATCGTCTGTCATAGAGACTTAGGTTTTTTCGCATTGGGAAGAGGAGGGTTCAGGCTTTAAAATGAGCCCAGCCATGTTCCTCTTGGCAACGGTGTAAAGTGGCGTTGAAAATTCGTATCCAAAATGCTAAGTTAGCATTTTACAAAACGGTCTGTCTATGGAGTAACATTTGGTACAAAAAAAACATTTTTTGTTTTCCAAAAAAGGTCGGTTGGACCGAAACATGAGAGTGTGCGGGAGTTTTTCTTTTCAAAATAAGTTGTGCCAAGCCTTCCCTGTTTTCCAAAAAAAATCTAAAATATGGAGAATAAACACGGATGGCACATAGAAGGTCACGTTTATAGCCTTTTACGTTTATAGAAGCATATTAGTGGAATAATAATTTTTAAAAAGTGCATTCGATCTTCTGAGAATGTCTACCATATCCAAGTAATATTGGTACTGTGTGATATCCTAAACTGAATCGAAAATCAAAGTGAATCGTGAATCGAATCGGGCCCTTGCAAATGGAATCAAATAGATTTGGGAAGTCCGAATTGATACCCAGTCCTACTACAGACATCAAATCATTGAAACAAGGAGCAAATGTAATGTCTCAACAAAACAAGCCTAGAGTATGCTCTGTGGGAAACAGAGAAACCTCGAGGAGAATCACAATGAGGGGAGGTCCACTCCCATGGACGAACAGGCTGTAGATAGTGAAAGGCTAGACTAGAGTCCCTAGCTAACATCCAGTCGGAGCTGTAGTTCTTGTTGTCCAGTCCAAGTGAGGGGTTAGTTAGTCCTAATTCACTTTTGAGACAGAGTTCATAGTTTTATTTGGATAGGAGACCACCAAATGGAAACTATAATGTCTTTCATCTGTCTGTATTGTAACCCATTTCTAGTCATTATAGTTTTAAGTTAGTAATAATAATTTGAAAATATATGTATTGTCTGACCGTAGGAGTTGAGTTCCCACCAAAGTTCAAGCATGTGCCGTCTTTTGCTTTCAGGGGCAGAGCGTGTGATCACCCTCAAGATGGAGATCCCGGGCTCCATGCCGCCGCTCATCCAGGAGATGCTGGAGAACTCGGAGGGCGAAGGGCAGAAGGGCCAGGGGGGGAAGGGAAGAGCACCCAAAGGAGACAAGAGCGCCCAGCACTCGCCCGGCTCCTCCCCACAGTGCTCCTCCCCCACCCCCTGCTCTTCCCCCTGCCCCTCCACACCCTCCCCGTCCTCGTGAACACCGCCAGCGCCACCCACAGCCCGGCCACGGTACCACAGAACCAGACCTCAGAGAGAACAAGCCTCCACTGCTGCAACATGAACACTAGAGGGCAGAACAACCGGACACTTTTAATGAGCAGAGAGACTGTATGTGCCGGAATATCCCACTTTTATGCTCACTTTCTGTTGCAGGATATTATTATCTTTCATATGTTTAAGTCCAAGATTTTTTTTACTTATTTACGCCTCTTTCTTCCCGGTTGTTTGCACGAATAGGTGACAGATTTCCAAAGCCAATCTATTACCATTTCTAAAGTTATTTGTATAGCACTTTCTCAAAACAAGGTTACAAAGTGCTTCACAGAGTAAATGTTGTCACCGGCGTAAGACATAACCTCACCTTCATCATTAAGGCGAGGCACTGCAGATGAAACAGATTTTTTTTGCGCAGTGGTCAATTTTGAGATCTTTTCATCTTAGTTTTAATGTTAAAGTAAAAAAAATAGACCACACTCACCCTTTACGGTCGTTTTATGTTTTATCTACTCGTGCTTTGGACATCTGCTGGGATTCCCATGCGTATTCAGTCACAAATACTGACGTGTTTGGTATCCGCGTGGTGCACGTAATGCCACCAACAAGACGCCGCAATCCAAATATGGTCATTCCCTTTCTGATCCATGCCGGTGTCAAAAGTCCTCGAGGATATGCACGTGAATGTGTGTTTGTTACAACTGTGTTTTCTCTAAGTGAGGTTTTTATTTCACTTTAGTAGCAATAGCTTTTCAGACTTCAAACCCCCAAAACAAGACAAAGTTTGACAGACAGATGTTAACTAGCTTATTCTAAACTAAACACAATAATGGTAAATATAAATGGTAAATGGTCACATTTATATAGCGCTTTTCTACCTGCTTTAGGCACTCAAAGCGCTTCAAGGAACCACTCACCCATTCACACTCTCATTCATACACCAGTGTACGCAGACACTGGAGGCAAGGTGGGTGAAGTGTCTTGCCCAAGGACACAACGACGGTGTGCGCCTACGGGGATCGAACCACTAACCCTCCGATTACAAGACGACCCGCTCTACTACTTGCGCCACCGTCGCCCCAAATAATATGCAAAATCCTCTCAAATCTCTGTAACTAATAAACCAGGGGTCGGCAAGTTTGCTCGATGGAGGGCGGATTTTCTTCATTGTCAAAACACCAAGGGCCGAAGCTCCCAATTGTCGCCCAAAATAAAGCACCACTTTCTACAAATTTCATAAATGACCTAATGCACTGCAAGAAATACATGTTTTGGCGAATTAAAATGACTAGTAAAAAAATATGCCAATAGAATAAGTTTTTTTCCCCTTATTTCCCCTCATCTTCAAATTTGATTTATTTTATTTTTTAAGGTCAATAAAGAATTGCGTCTTGTTTTAGACGTATTTTGAGGTTCCAAGTCCAAAAATACCTGCTCAAATCAAGCTAAAATACTCAATACTACTTTTGTAGATGGTTGTTTTGTGTGGGGTGTTTTTCCTGGACATTTCAAAGAAATTTACAGTATTTTCTGTATTTTTTAATACTTTAACAGGTATTTGATTGCTGATTTGTGTAGTAATATTTCCCAAAATCATCTTAGGGGCCAGAGGTTCGATGCTGGAGGGCCGGATATGGCCCCAGTAATATACAGTATCAACAAAATAAAACCATAAATAGCTCTATCCATTATTAATATGTGGCCGTCGAAAATATAGGCTCCTTTGACAATTTTACATCCATCCATCTGCTTGTCCGTCGTGGGGGCAGCAGTCCAAGCTCTCTCATCATAAGGGGCTTCTGAACCACTCTTGGTCTGACCCCTCACCTAGGGCCTGTTTGCCCTGGGAGACCCTACCAGGAGCATAATGCCCCAGACAACAGAACTCCTAGGATCATTCAGTTGCTCAAACCCCTCCACGAGGAGACAATTTTACACATGAATTATCTAAGTTATTATTTCTTCACCATTCACCTGCAGAGTCTCGCTTTAATTACTCTATATGCAAACACAAAAATACCCTGTGTCTGTCTGTAACCTTATAGATCAGACCTCTACAATCATCAAATGCATGTTATTCTTGTACTAATTCAGACGTTTATATTACGCTCTCAACCTGGGAAAAACAAGCATATCGCAATCACATATTTTTCAAACTTCGTACAACCCCAGAGCAAACCGGACAAGCCTGAAAGCATCATGATGAATCCTCCCTAAACTGAGCATAAAAGTGGCTTCGGTGAAACGAATAATTTGCGTTTCAAAGACCACAGCAATAAACGGTCAGAATGAAGTTTGATCCATGCATAAAAAAAT
>OMNZ01045336.1:0-12722 GCA_900303255.1 Lesueurigobius sanzi | reverse complement strand
TTAAGGGCATTTTCACACTGCCACTTGTTAGGTCGACCCAAAGGGACTTTCGAGCCGAGAGCGGCGCTATAAGGTCAGTGTGAATCCAGCCGCACCACTTTAGACCGCTCTAAAGAGCCGCTCTAAAGAGCCGCTCTAAAGAGCCGCGCTCAGAGCGGCTGAAACGGCTGGTCTCGGACCGGTCTCAGCCGCACTCTGCACCGGCCCAGGTGTGGTGTGAATGCTGTCGACCTCGGGCTAGTTTCATTCTGCTTTTTGAGTGAAGACAGTGGTGTAGTCTTCATTGTTCAAGTTGGAGGCTATACTGTGATTTTTTAGCTCCATTAACCTGTGTCTCTGCTGCCGATGCGCACCTTGTGCCAAGCGAGAGGGAAAGGAAAAAAAAACACAAAAAAACACAAAACCATACCGAAGCCCATCTCTCTCTCCTTTACACAGTTAAAGCTCCCCATTTAAGGACATTTCTTTCACACACAGCACATTTGTCCTGTCTCATCAGCGGACAGCGGGTGATGCATGTGCCCTCTCAGGCTGATCACAGTATGAGAGAGAGAAGTGATCCCCGTGTAGCACACACCCGCCTGTCACGTATTGACAGGGCAGTGTTCGTTGTCATGGCGATGAGTTTGGCGAACAGCTGATTTTGGCCATGTGGCGCTCGTACACCTCTTTAGTGCGACGCACAGACAGAGTATGTGAACACGACTGAACTAAAGCTAAAGTAAAAGCAGCTCCAACTGGAGCGATCTCAGGTCGGCCCAGAAGGCGCTCCAACGTGTGTGAAAACGCCCTTAAAGCATGTTGCTGGTTACTTCCATGCGCATCTGCTCCAAAAAGCCTTTTTCAAGAAGAAAAGGGCTTGAAAAAGGCTTGTTGGGGCCGATACGCATGGAAGTAACCAGCAACATACTTTGGATTTGTGTTTAAATTGAAAGGAACATACCAATAATAGCGTTAACAATTCGCAATACTGCACACCTGTATCGCTTTTCGCAAGGTTTTTCGGAACCAAGCCAAAAGAAGTCAGAAGCGAAAGGTGAAAGGGTAATTTAAAACATAAAGACTATACATTTGTCTTAGTTCTGAGGAATTATAACACAAAGCTTTGTTAGCTTTTATGTCTTCTCTTATTTGAAATCACAATCCTGCTTCTTCTAAAGTGTAAAAAAGAAACGGCCACAATGTGCATCAGAGGGAAAAATAAAAGCAGCGTTTTGCTTTGAATTAATGATGATACAGCCCTGTGCCACACGAACTAGCGACCAATCAGAAGGGAGGAGGAGAGGCACAAGAAAAGATGGGCGCAATGTGCATAACAGGAACAGACAGCAGCGTAGGAGGAGTGTCGCGGGCAATAACAAGAACGAGAAAGAGAAAGAGAGAGAGCAATGATTTAATTATGGGAGTCAGTGATGGAGGAATAAATACATCATCAAACTAGTCTGGGTCAGTGTCTGGACCGGACCCGCGCGGGGATTAGCACATCACAATGCTAAATAGTGACGCAATGACGGCAACGCGCTCACAACCGAGGCACTGCAGGTGAATGTGGGGGAAAAGAAATTTAGAGTTTATTTTTGTCATTTTATGCGTACAAATTGCCAAAAACACTGATATTTGGTGACAATATCTGAATGTCGTTTTAGTTATAAAGATATTTTTGGAAAATATTGTTTATTTTTTGATTAAGCTTAAAAAAAAAAATCTTTATATTCTAGATATTGAAAAATTCCTCTGAAAAACCTTTTAAAAATATCGTTAAGTACAAGTTTGGAAAAGTTGGTGTCTGTAGGAGCTACTAATGTCAAGTGGAAGTGTAATTAAAAAACTAACTCTGTGAAAAGTTTTAAAGTTTTGCAACATATTCTCACACAGACTTTTTCCCGCTGGGGTCTCCAAGAAACAAAATGACTGTTTGGACTGCAGCATCTTGTTGGTCGCATTACGTGCATCATGTGGACAAAACAAGTCAATATTTCGGAATGTATACGTGCGGGAAATATGGCCAGAGCTTTTGTCTATATTGGCCATAACAAGCCTTTCTCAAGAAGTAAAGGACCAGCGACTACACTGTAAAAAGTGTTGCTTACATAGGAAATAAAAAATGGTAACAAGACATTAAATTAAGTTTGTTGGCTGAACAAAAAACGACCGATGGAACCGCTTACGCTATTTTTTTTTTTTTCAAACTTTTTACAGTGTACGTCTGCTATATTTGTAGAGGAGTAATTGGAAAACCAGGACACCTGGTGTGATTACAAACTAAGAACATCTGGTGACCTGAGGGAGTGGCCGCACAATTGAGACTTGAGTGAGGACACACCCTCACAATTAGATGACATCACCCAAGAGAAAAAAGAGAAAACAAATAAAAAATAATGGTAGCACTATACGGCCCGGTAACTACTCGTAACTACTAGGTAATTACTAACTCTAGGCAGTGTTGGGGAGTAACTAAATACTGTACATGTATTTAAAATAAATATTCAGAATACTCATTTTGAGTAACTGTATTCAGGTACAAATACTCTCTCATTTGAGGGTATTTCGAATACAGTTCCTTTTCAAATACCAAAGGAATACAGAGAGAGAGAGAGGAAGACAAGAGAGAGACAGAGAGGAAGACGAGACAGAGAGAGGGGAAGGAGAGAGGGAGAGGAAGGAGAGAGACAGAAAGAAGAGAGGCAGAGAGAGGAAGGAAGGAGAGAGGGAGATAGAGAGGAAGGAGAGAGCAAGGGAGAGGAAGGAGAGAGAGAAAGAGAGAAAGAAGAGAGAAAGAAAGAAGAGACAGACAGTTGGTGTAAAAGTGTTGCTACATATTTTTAATCTTTCACCATATTTATACAAAAATATACTGCAAACCAAGGTGAAAGTATTTTAAGTATTCTGAATACAGTACATTGATTGGGCAAAGTAACTGAATACGTTACAAAATACATTGTAAGACAAGTATTCAGTATTCTGTAACTGTAGTATTCTCCTCAACACTGACTCTAGGTAACTACAGGTAATTACTAGGTAATTACCCTAGTAAGGGGGTTAGGGTTAATTACCTAAGAGTTACTGGTAATTATTGTTTTTAGTGATATTACCCTAGTAATACTAGGGTAATTACCAAGTAATTATTAGTAGTTACTGGGCCGTATTCTAAAGTGCTACCATAAGGACTAAAGTCAATTTCCTCATTTAATCCAGGATGTACAGTAGCTTTCAGATTATAGATATACCAAGTTTCCTGTTAGCCATAATTTTAGACCATCCCTCCTCTGCTATGCTTGGATTTTCTTGGATTGTCTTTTTTTCATTGATTGATACAGGATGCTCACACAATGTAACTGTCCAGCGCTTACAGCTTTAGCTTGTCACAAAGATCTTTATTCCAGAAGCCCTTCTTATTGCAAAGAAACATTCAGGTACACGGCATGTGTCTTACTCGTGGAAAACACAATAGTATACTGTATGTGCCCAGGCTGGGCTCGGACCACAGACCTTTCCATTCCAAGACAAACGCCACCTCCACTGTCACTTAAAGATTCTTTTGCAATTTTCTATGATAATTACCTCCAGCTGCCAGTCCACAAAGCCAACATGTCCTGGTAATGAGGCTTCCCACTGAGGCTGAACAAAAGTGCTTACTGTACTGCTGCCCAATCCCAGGACTGTATTGAGTACTACAGCATGCTTTAACAGGCCCCACTGGGATGGCTCTCTCTGCCTTCAGTTGACTTCACTACATAGAAATCGCTGCTCCTTTTAAAAAAAAAAAAACATTTCAACCAAAGCTATTACAAAGTCGCCTCTAATCAGTTGTTTGTGATTGAACTCAAAGTGAGATTACGGCGGTCCACACAGCACAGCCTGCAGGAACTGACACCACAGATTTTAGTCCAAACACACACAATCAAGGAGGCAGAATCAAGAGTCGCAGGCAGACAGCGGAAGCTCCGACGCTAGCTGTGGAATTAAGTGACACGAGTGTGAATGATTAGAGAGGAGGATCAAAGCTGCCAGGCCTGGCCTCAGACGTGCATACATTACGCAGAGCTGAAGAGAAATCAGGAGGAAATATTATCTAGTCTGGGGAAGCACGAGTCCACGTTATCATCACATGACGTCATTCTTTAGTCCTGCAAACTTTGTAATCTGATAGTGTTTGATGGTGTAAAAGCAGGTTGTCAGGTTCTATGGCCAAAACCAGTTTACTATAAACCTTAAAAGTCTCTGGGATCTAAATCTAAAGTCTGTGCTAGTGTGGGTCACCATAGTTAGAACTCCATGATAGAGAGTTCAAGCTTGAGGTATGTCATGTCCACAAACTTGTACGTGTGTAAGCTCAAGGGGGTATTATGCAAAATCATTTTTTGGAGCTGTTACGCATGTTATAATGGTTGCACAAGATATCGCAACAAAATATTGTATCACAATATTAGGTGATGCAATATCCGTGTCGCAAGGAGCCACAAAATATTGCAAATCAGGGCCACTGCTAGTCATTTTGATGCCCTAAGCAGAAATGTTTGGTGGTTTCCTCATTTAGTTATTTTTTTGGTTCTGATTTAGTGTTCTTGGAGTCTTATTTTGACACAATTTGCTGAAAAAGATTTTGAAAGTATCGCAATAATATCGTCATCGTGATATTGCATGCCCGTATTGCATATCACAAGTTTTTTCAATATTGAGCAGCCCTATTTCCCACAAAACAAAACATTCTTCGAGTTGTGTTTCGAGTCACTCTTTGAATCTTCCCCGGTGGCTTTTCTCAGCACCACAATGGCAGCTCCTGCTTCCCCAAAGCTCCCTGAGGTTCTACGCATTCAGGAAACGTTTTGCTCTACCTCTGGCAAAGCTTATCCCTTCATCACAGAGCACCAACAGCAAAAACATAGCTGCAGCATCGTGCACAGATCTAAACTGGAATGGAAACACTGCTGACAATCAAACACGTGACCATTTGCTGCCAATAGGAGCGATCGCTGTTGTTGTTTTCTTCTCTTCTCTTCTCTTTTTCAGCGGATGTTTTGTGGTAGGCAACAGCTGATGTGTTCAGACATGTAGCGCAGGTTATGTAAGTCGCAGATCTGTTACAGCGCAAGGGAAGCAATGCTCTATTTGTCAACAAACGTTTAGCCTAGCATAGAACTATTTTTATTAATTTAAAACATTCATGTTGCCTACCCAAGCCTTGGACGTGACGCCTGCTAAAAACAAGATGACTATGCGGTTTCGAAGAGGAAAATGAAAACACTGGGGTCCACCTTCACAGAGCTGTTGGACAATCCATCTCTCATCGATCTGTTGTTGGGTCGCCTTGTCATTAACCTCAGACATCAGCCATCACAAGACTAAGGGAGTTTGAGGGCACGCAGCAAAGAATCAACAATACATAGCCTAAAACAGTGGCCCTAAACATTGTCTAAAATCCTACTTTAGTTTTAATTCAGATCCAGTTTTATCTCTGCCTTAACATTTGTCAGATTTGATCAGTATTTCCAAACATTTACTGACATTTCAGATTTGTTTGCTTGTTTACGTTAGTCGCTATGACGGTGACGCTAGACTTAAACAACTCACACAAACTTAATCAATCCACAAGGGAAACAGCTTCACATGTGATTGTATTTTGGCGTTGTTGGCAGGATAACTGAAGTAGACACCTACAGTCACTGAGGTACTGATTGTAAATTGTGTTGAAGATGTGGTCCAGTGGTTTCTGAAGTGGCACCCACCAGGTGGTTGATAAGCACAAAGTAGGGGTCCAAGCAGTGGTTTCGCTAGGGATAATTTTTCTCAATTTGAAGAACAGTGTTGTGAAAAAATCTGTAATTAGCTATTTTTAGCCTTCATTAATTAATCTCTCATTATAAAGTATGTAAGAAAACACAGATTACAGGATAAATGGATGCAAATCTAAATATAATTTGTCAATTATGAAATCTCAAAGGACGTTGGTTTGCTTTTCAATCCTTCAAAATAAAGGACAGCCTTTTCTGTCAGAATTCAAAATATTCTGTTATTGACAGAGCATTTTCAGTTAATGTTCTGGTCCCAAGATGATTTAAAGACACAAAAAAGAAAAAATATTGAGATTATATTCAATAAAATTCAATTGAAAACATATATTTGTGAATAAAGGTCAAATTGCAAAGTAAACTGTGTAGATCCACATTATTAAACTTGATTTTTAAAGTTTTGTTCAGTTCAATCAGCGCCTTACACCTTTTAAAGTGGGGGTCCCAAATTGTTTGCCTGGACATCTTGGGGGTTGCAGCCTGAAAGGTTTGGGAACCACTGGTGTAGGCTACAGTGTTTCCCCCTTTATTAAGTCTTCTATTTGAAAGTGATTGTACTGTCTCCAATCGACTTATAACCAAATCGTGCATAGGAGCTTATTAGTATACTGTTTGTGATAATACAATAATTTGAATATTTGGAATACTTTTTTTGTGCATTATCATGTGTAATTTAAGATATTGTATATCCCACATCCTGCAGTCCTTTCGTTCATATCTATTATCTTGTGAGTGAGAAGAAAAATGTTCCAATCTTCAAATGTCTGACAACAACATCTCAGGGTATGTGGTCTTATAATATCAATTTGTCCCCAGTGCTCCTTAAAGACAGACAAGACAGTCAGCTGCGGCTCCTCAGACTGACCTTCAAATGCCAGTCTCGGGGCTTAGAACACTGAGCCTTGAAGAATAATGTGGAAAGGTTACGTACGGAGAGGGGGAAACACAAGACCAACAGACAGAGAGTTAATGAGGGCTAAGACAAAGCTAATATGACAGCGCTAAACATGAGGGGAAGCATAGCCTCCGGTCATATGGGAGTGCAACAATGAAGCATCACTGCTCATGTTTGTGGAGTAAGGCCTTTGTGATTGGATTGTTAGATTGGAGTAACAGCTGCAATTAGGGGATGGTGAAGATATTGTATAAAGCTCCGTGGCTTGTTTTGTGGTTCTATTTTGATGTAAACACTGGATCTATTGTATCTAAAGAGGGCATGTTATGAAAAATGTTAAACTTAAGTGTCAACGCAGAGGTGCCCAAATTCATGTTTATAAGCCAAAATATTTGCACTTTAAAATGTTATTTATTTACTCATAGCTACCCCTTTCAGTATAAAGACTTTGACTTGTTAGGTCATACCTCAAATTTCCCCAGACTGGTGTTTACACTGTGCTAAATCTGTTGGATTTCTGGGCCACATCTTGTAAAATATTCCTCCTGCCGACCATTTGTCATGGCAATTAAATGTGTGTTAGTCTATCCCAGCTCCATCTCTGCTCCACAGGTATTTTCCCCTCATTAACCCGTTACGAAGACCTAAATATATGTTCATCAATCTATGCGTTTGCTCTTTACTGACAACTGACTGCTTGTATACATTTTTCCACCGAGTGCTCCTCAAATGCTTTTCAAACAGCAAACCGTTTCCACACGCCAGGTACGATCTTTCCATCTGAAAGACGTGACTGAAAGACATGGTCTGAAAGACTCATTTTTAGCTGTAGGAAGGGGAGACCTCTGCAAGCTGCTCCAAGCTGAATCACAAAGCTAGGTCATTTTGGTGATGAATATGAAATGATGTGGTTGCATTGTATCAGTTTTGGTCCCATAGCACATGCAGAGTTGAGTTTAATCCCATTGATTATTATATGTTGACTGGTGAAGTTCCATAAATAGAAGTTCTAAGACATAAGAACATAGTAAAATGGGGGGTTCGGAAGTCCTCACATGGGAAAATTTTGAAATAGAAGATTTCTGTGTTCTGGAGCAGAATGAGCTCGTCTTTAGTCTGGTGTGGTGAGCAAAGTATCGCCTACATTTATTTTAAACAGAAAAGCAAAGGGAGGAGACAAAATATGTTTTTCCAGTACATTTGACATTTTATTGTCATTTTCCATGTGTCTTCCATGACTAGATGGTTTTCCAGGTAGAGTGGGAAGCCTGTGATACAGGTCCCTCAATACAGTACGTGCCAAGTACGATATATACTGACCACAGCTGGAGCATAAACCTATAGTTCATAGCTTGTAATTATGAGAGAAAAATCAAACCGCGGACTTTCTGGCATTGAGGTGCTCGTTTTAACCACTCGACCACCGTTCTGTCTTTCATTGTGTGTATTAAAAGCTAAATTACCATGCAAAATATATTGGTTAAATGTGTATTGGCTAAAGGGGATCATCTCAGAGCAGGCTGCCTGAATGAATGGGTTACCATGGGTTCACATGTGTGGAGCTGCATAAGGACATGCCACGGACAGAGCCTCAGTGTTGTGTGAATCGATGTGACAGCAGTTAAACAAGCACGGCGGGACGGAGGGCCTAATGAACAGGAGGGGGCCCGCACTGTGGGGATGTCGTCAAGGAGAGCAGACAAAGATTTAGATGCTTGTAAAAAGTTATAAAGGACGCACAGCGGGACAAAGTTCAATATAGTTAACAACTGGATTCCATCGAACATCCTAATCCTAAAACAGCTCATTTAAACTTTACGATTTAAGCTCGTCTAACTTTTGCTTTTACGTAGAGTAGAGGTTTTCACTAAGAGGTTTTCACTAACAGGTCTGTTTTTGACGGTGGAAACAGTTATAAGTTACAGTTGTGCTCAAAAGTGTACATACCTGGACTCTCTGACAATATTGGACTCTCTGAAAAAATCTATGTTTGTTTCAAGATGCACAATGTGTAAACTTTTGATCAGGGACATTTGGCTAGTTTCTAGTTGAAAAGTGTAAACAAACAGGTTTTTTTGACAACAAATGGCTTCACACAACCACTAACCATGAGTGAAATAAAGGTTTTTGTGTTATCATTCATATTCTATGAAAGGTTTACATACCCTGAGTAAACTTTTGGCCACAACTGTATATTAGGGTTAATAGCTCAGAAAAATAAATGAAGCATATAGGGGAAATTGTGAACATATTATGCAAAATCAAATTTTTGCACTTTTAATCATATTATTATGGTAATCCCTTATTGATTTGATATTAATGTTCTTCATTTTGTATTTTGCTTCAATCATACTCTCTGGTTTACTTTGGTTATTTCTTTTTCTCCTGCTGAAGCGCTCCAATCTGAATTTCGGGGGTGTTCAGGAAGTCAGTACCACAAAAAATAGCTTTTTTGGGAAAGTTGCTCTTTGGTGTTGGGGGACAAAAAAACGAGGCACAACTCCTGCAACATTCATTTTCTATTCAAATTTTCTAAAAAGCCTTTATTCTGCTGGGCTAGAGCACGTTCTCCTGCTTTTGTTGTGTAATAGACAGACCCCAGAAGTGTCCTCTGCATTTTTAAAGTCCATAAATTGCTCTTACGTCACGTTGAGGCTGATGGGTGTTGAGTACAATTGAACTTATGACTCTGCCTTTGTGAACGGTGTTATAATTTTTTTTTTTTTTTTTCAAATTACTACATTCATGCGTAGGTGATTGGATTTGCTTCTGCCTACGATCATGCAGCCACTCTGATTTCGATCTGAAGAGAACATTGTGTAAAGGTGACAGATAATGCCTCAAACTGCCATGTAAGTTTTTTATGTATCATTTTAGTCACAAGTGCCTTCTTCTCTTCTCCTTTATACAATTCTGACTTGCCTGTTATCAAAGGTTAGGTTAGTGACTTCAATCTTAACTCAAACAGCCCAGTCCAGTAGACAAGTTTGAAAAAAACAACTGGAATTATACAGAAATATACAATATTTTACATTTGGGGTGATTAAAGCATTATCTAACAAACCAAACATTATTTTAGCTGCTATGTTGCAAGCTCATTTCCCCATAATCTCATAATCCAGCCCATCCATGCTTGAGCCACACTTTGAGTCACACTCCGTATCCGAACGTTGAGTGGGTTCCCCGGAGGCATTGTTTCAGTGGCATGGCATAAACTAAAGCATGGGAACAGATGGACAACCTGGAAACCACATCATCACCATCCTCATCATCACATCCCCACAGTCGTCAGCACGTAGTCCTCCGTGTCTCCTTCTCTACGTCAGTGTTCATTTAGATAACAAGCTTTCATTTACTTTCGATCTTTAGTCTGCTGATGAGAATGTCTTTGGGTTTCGTCAACAAAATGACAAATGGCAAATTTAGTCAACTAAATCTCTAGACTGTCCAAATGTGTTACAAACTGTATTATTCAATTTGTGTGGCTTTAGGGATGAAAATTCGTAAAATCTTTTATTGTGAGCTTAGATCCTGCTCCTATGTATTCCTCCTGTAACCACCTTAAATTATAGTCAAATTGAGGCAAATTGTGAGTTATGGTGGGACAGGCTTGAGAAATTATAAATTGTATGTGTCTTATTTCGATGTGAAAACTTTAAAGGAAAGAAAACTTGTGATGCATTTATTTTTCTCACATTTACAGTAAATGGAAAGGTGTTTGTGGACGAAGGGCAATGTTTTTACACGTAGAAAGACCAAATTCCTAAAGAATGTATGATTAAATATCCTTTAATGACTCTGTGAGTAGGTCATGCTGTTTTGCGGTCCTTCTTTCTGAATGGTGTTCATCTTGTCTCCTAGTTACTTGACTGTTTAAGTTTCTTCTATATCAGATAAAGGCGTGTGGGCGTGACCGGCCTGATAGACCTGTCAGAGGTCGTTCACGCCTAAGAACAACAGCTGATTTTATAAGACGTCACACCAGTGGTTTCGCTAGGGATATTTTTTCTTTCATTTTGAAGGACGGGGTTGTAAAAAATGTGCTGTGATCTATTTTTATCCTTCATTAACGAACAGCAAAAAGTGATGTCAATTAGTACAGAATTTAAGAATATAATTTATTATTTTGAGTCATTCTGACTCGCCAAGTAAAAATCTGCCACTGGAACAATATTGTTGTTGTTTTTTTCAAATGAAATAAATTGTATTTGCAAATGTTTTAATTCAATTGTATATTTTATCTTATTTTAGGATCAATAAGATGTTTTTTTTTATTATTTGAAGCGCAAAAGGCCTTATTCCATTGTCAATTGAATGGCTCTAAGGTCAAATTATCTTCTAATGACATTTTAATTTATTTTTAGATTAGTTTTTGCAGTGTAGATACTTTTTACTTATATAAGCATATCATCAAGGGCCAAATGAAACCCCTTGGAGGGCCCCACTTTGGGCACCCCTGCTTTAGACAGTTCACTTGGCAACATTGGAGAAAAAAAAAATGGCTCAATAGGTGAGACGGGAACAAAAATCCAAATGGTTGTGCAGTGGAAACAACCATTTTGTTCATTACAAATGCACAAATCCAAATAAAAACAAATCCAATAATATATTTTGTCACTTTAATTGTTTCTTTTCATGTATTCATTGTTACATTTTACATAGTGTTTGTAATATTCCACTAAACAGCTAACAATGAATACATGAAATGAAACTAATAAAGTGACAACATTAATACATGGGAAAGCTAAACCTGCTTTATCACATGGTACACGGTTAACAAAATACCTTTTATTATTATATTTATTATTCCTTATGTTTATTTGTTTAATTACGTGGTAGAAAAATGCTTTGACAAAAACGATATGACGAAATACAATTGACAAAACCCGCACTGCTCCTGACCTCTGCCTGGTCATCCGATGTTTAGACAAAGCAACACAAGCTCTCAGTCTGAAAGTTGGAGAGCGGTTGCGTCATTGGCTCTCATGAGTTGAGCCGATGACAGAGGGGAGCTTGTTTGCGGCGCTGTCAGTGAAAGAAAACTGGCCTCTGGTGATGTGGAGGAGACACAAGACACAAGATTAGATATCCATCCAGGGACAGCGCAGAGTTGTAGCTGTTTTGACGAGCTAAAATCGACATCCGCAAAAGATGTGTCTCGATTTGTGGTATTACAGATTGCCACGGACTTGATTCAACGTGTTGTTTGGATAACGCGTCTGTGTTTACATAATACACTATTGTGGCTTTTTAAATCAGCTTGTTATTATTGGTGTTCCATGTTTTATGTCAGAAGGTTGTTATGTAGGCAGTACCATTTCTATGGCTAACAGTTGTCACCAGGGCCCAGTATTTCAAAAATAATCCACTAGGATTAATCCAGGTGGATTGGATTTTTTCCAAATCTGATCTGATTTTGGGTATTTCAAAGCAGATTTTATCCTGAAGATGTAAATCCAGATTTGTAAATCCAATCCTGCCTTTGATCCAGATATTTTACCCTTTTGGATATTTCAAAAAATTAGATCCAAATCTGGATCATTTTGATCCTAAAAAGAAGGATTAAAATGATCCCACCTCAGAGGAGGATTTAGGTTGATCTTGTTCTAGAAGGATGAATTTCACACTATTGGAGTTACTGACATATTTTACTCTGAATCCTCAGAATGAAACTGCATTTTATTGAGTAAATATTATCTGTTTCCCTTGAAAATAGAATTTCCTTTTGTCAAATTCACTACAAAAAGGCCATGTGTTCAAATATTTGCTTCAATCATTTCTTCCGCTCTAAGATTTGAAGTTTGTGACCAAGGTTTGAACATTGTTTTGATGAAATATTTAGTTTAATCAATCTTACACACAAATTAAGAGTCAGAGCTCACAACATTAAGATTGAAAATAGTAAATTACAATATTAATTTATGAATAGAAAGGATCCCGACAAGTGTTGACTCTTTTTCCTCATCAGCCATTTTGAGTGAAGCAAAAACAAACAAAATATCTAGCTTTGATGAAAGAGCTTTCCTCACTCATTTAAC